>CM076578.1:1985466836-1985569041 GCA_034641835.2 Pinus albicaulis
ATTCCATCTCCTGAGATATGATGTCCTAAAACAATTCCTTTAGTAAACATCGTAAAACACTTCTCATGACTTAATGAAATATTTGCTTCTTTACATCTTTTAAGAACCTTTTCCAAATATTCAAGAGCTTCTTCAAACGAATTCCCATAAACTGTAAAATCATCCATATATACTTCCACACAGTCATGTATTAGATCAGAGAAAATTCCTAATACTGCCCTTTGGAATGTCGCAGGTGCATTGCATAATCCAAAAGGAAGTACTCGGTAGGCATGGGTTCCCCAAGGACAGGTGAATGTGGTTTTATCTCGGTCTTCAGGTGCTCCCTGAATTTGATTGTAACCACTAAAACCATCCAAGAATGAGAAATACTTATTTCCTGCTAATGTATTCAATACTTGATCTATGAAAGGTAATGGAAAATGATCTTTTAGAGTAGCTTTATTTAGTTCTCGATAATCAATTCATACCCTCCATTTACCGTTCTTTTTAGGTACAATCACCAAGGGAGAAACCCACTGACTGTCTAAAATTGGATAAATGAAGTTTACATTCAACAATTTTTTCAATTCTTCTTTCACAATTTCCCTAAGATTTGGATTCATCCTTCTTTGAGGTTGTCTGATAGGTTTAAAATTTTCCTCAATGTAGATATGATGTATACAAGTCTTAGGACTAATTCCTTTCATGTCAGTGTATTCCCATGTATATGCTGAAGAATGTTGTTGTAATGTTTTGATTAAATTTTCTTGTTGTAATTTTTCTAAGTTTTTGTTTATGTTCAAATATTTTCTTGAAAAGATTTCAATCATAGAGTTACCAAATTCTTCCATAGAATATAAGGACATCTGCCTAGATGACAAGTATTCAATATTGAATTGTTCTTGAAAACTATGATCATTTTCATATTCTGAAGATGATTCAAAGTTTTCTATTGAATTTAAGATTTGACTCTCTTCACTAATACAAGAAATAGTAAAGAGAGATTGTATATCATTGTCGTCATCAATCCATGCTTCATCTTCTATTTCTGTGATTGTTCTTGCTGGAGGATATAAAGTGAATTTCTTTGTTGAATTACGATAAAAAATGTACATGTCACCAGATCTACAACTAATGAAAGCATCAACTGTAGCCAACCAAGGTCTTCCTAATATTAGTGAATGTCCTCCTAGATTGTTCTTGGGAGTTAAAATCATGAAATCAACCGCATACTCCCAAGAGTCTAAGGATACTGAAATGTCTTCTAATACACCATTTGGTTTGATTACTGATCTGTTTGCTAGTTGCTGTAATGTAGGTGTATACTGAAGGTTTGGAAGCTTGAGTTATTCCATGGTTTGTTTGCTCATGATGTTTAGGGTTGCTCCTAAATCAATCAATGTATTTGGAATTTCAATACCATTGATGTATGTTTTTACAACTGGATTTCCTGGATCTAAATATTTTTATATGGAAATTTTTCCCATCATAATGTTTGCAATTTTTCCTACTAACTGAATTCTTTTTATTTGTTTTGTTTTCCTACCTGTTTTCTTTATGCTCAATTCTCTTATTGTTTTGGCTAGAATTGGAATCTCTTTAATGGCTTGTAACAAAGAGATTTTGATACATACATTTTTCAATTCATCTAGAAAATCATAACTGAGCAACATTATTTGCTTTTCTACCCCTCTATCAACTTGTAATCTATCAGGAAAAGGAGGGTTAGAAATAGATACTGATGGTTGCTCTATGATAGGGGTTGATTTTATTGGCTTTTCTTGTTTTTCATTTTCAGAATTCTAATTTTGTTGAAGAGATGTCCCTTCTTCAGAACTTTTCTTTTGCTATAGAGAATTTTCTTCATCAAAATCAACTTGTTCTTTAATAATAACATAAGGCTTTTTCCTTTCTAATATTCTACGAGATCTAAGTTGAACATCATTAAGATCTAGTGGAGTAATCATGTAAGTTGGAAATTGTTGTCCTTCTATGTTGTAAGCATTTTGAATTTTTTTATTATTTGGGTTTGGCAATGGCTGGGCAGGTAGTTGGTTTGGTCTTTTTGGAAATGGTAATGAAAGTTGTGGTTTTTGATTTTGGAGTTGGGGTTGTTGATTTTGTTGTGGAAATTGTTGGGGAGGATAGTTTGGATACGATTGTGGATATTGGTAGCATTGAGAATATCTACCATAGGGATTTTGCATTCCTTGTGTCCAAGGTTGAGGTTGGGACCAAGGTTGCTGCCAGGAATTCCAATTATTTTGTGGGGGCTGAGTATACATTTGGTTGTTAAAACCTGGAGTTTGTGGCCCCTGTCATGGTCTTCCAGAGACAAAGCAAAGAGGTTCTACTGGATTTGAAGTTACTTCTTCCTGGAAAAGTATACGTTGTACAGAGATAATAGGAAGATAGGACCACAAAAAGCAGCTACTATATCAAACCCTGAGGCATCGGTTCTTTCCGTGTCTGGACCTCACCACCCTTTGAACAACATATCCACTCCTGATATGAAGACTCCAGATTCGAAACAGCAGTGGAAAATCATTGATCAGGATCTGAGAATTGAAGGACACAGAGAGACCAGTGGCGGGCATCAAAGACCTGAGGAACAACATTTAATTGATTATCATTTGGATGCTGGTAGTGCAATCAAACAACTGGTCCTAGAACAACCTGATCCTTTTATTTATCAATCTCCTGCACACTTTGAGGTTAGTTCATCCCATCAGGAAGAATCAGCCACGGGGGACGAGAATGATAGCTCTGTTACTTTTGAATTCTCGATAGTAGTGACACGGGATGAGGCTCCTATGAAAAATATTCCTTTGTCATCCCTACCATCTTTTTAAGGGATGGCTGTTGAAGATCTTGATACCTTTTTGTTCGAATTCGATGTGCTGTGTAGAGGATATGACTACACTTCGGACGCCCAGAAGCTGAAATTGTTTCTTGCTACTCTGAAAGGAGCAGCATTAAGGTGGTTCATGAGACTGGGTGTTGGCACGATTCGAACTTGGAATGACATGAGGGAGGCCTTTCTCTTTAAGTATAAAAATTATTGTCAAACCAGGGATTTGAAGGAAGAGATCTTCAGAATTGCACAGAAGGAGGAGGAGAGCTTGGAAGACTATATGGAGCGATTCCATTGCAATTTATAAAGGTCTAAGTTCAGTAACTTAGCCCCGGAAATTCTGAAGCCAATATTCTTAAGAGGTATAAGAGATGACTGTTTGGAGCATTTGAATCTGTTGGGAAAAGGAGACATATCGCAAGAACTGCTTGAAGAAATAATGAAGCTTTGTCTATGTAGTTCAAGAGGATCAGTCAAGGGGAGAAGTTCAGTTCGAGACCCTTTAGTCCGGATACAAAAGTCCACAAGTGAAGGAGTAACCAGAGCAGAGATCGGAAACCTATTTGAGGATTTTAAAACTGACCTCCTTAGCACTCTCTCTGCCCAGATAACTACGGTGCAAGTTAAGAAAGCAGAAGCAGAAGCTGAAGCTGAAGCAACCTTAGCAATATTTTTTCCCCGATGCAAAAAGAAACATTTGGAAAGAGAATGTGGACTGAATAGCGTCAGCTTGTGCAATATCTATGAATTGGCACATTCTACGAATCAATGCCCTGAATTGCCCAGACTGAAGGTTGTACTTCAAGAATCAAGCGGGGATGTCCAGTCTTCTTATTTCATCGTATCAAAGAGACCATGGCAGCCACGACCTATAAGTATGCCTCTAGATTTTTCTTCCTTTTATCCTTGAACTAATGTTTATAATAGTCAACAATATCCATGGCAATGCCCTACTCCTTCCTCGACACAATTTCCTTCACCATGGAACCAGTGCCCGTCTCCTCCACCAATGCAATATCCCCCATCGCAACCCAATACTTGGGGTCAGAATTGGAGAGGTAATGGCCAAGGTCCAGTACCCCTTGCACTACCAATACAACAACAGTTACAACTGCCTTCTATTTAAAACCCTACACCTTCTGTCCGACCCCAATTACCTTTGCAACCTAACTCCAATCCAAATAATAAGGCAGCCCAGAGCATAGATGCTCCGGTTACCTTCCAGACTTATCTTATTACTCCTATTGAACTTAACAAGGTTCAACTTCGATCAAGAAAAGTAATCAAAACTGAACATACTCCCATTATTACCGAAGAATGTGAGTCACCTAGAAAGGATATGGGTGATTCTGAGGCAGTTGTTACACATGTAATCGCTGATACAGCACCCGTTGTTATACCTGTAGCAGCCAGCTCGGGAGGGTCTACTGTTTCTACAACAGCCAACCCGAGCAAGGTTGGTGCATCTGTGATAGTTGACTTAGCTGTTAACATTCAAGATCCTCCATATCCTCAACGATTAACTGAAACTGGGCCAGCCTCACAACCTGAATCCGAATTCCTCAAGGAATTGCAAAATTTGTATGTGCAGATTCCGCTGTTACAAGCTCTTAAGGAAGTACCTATCTATGCTAAAAAGGCTAGCATCCGTGATAGTCAGTTCTCACCATAACATTCATAATCCTCCATACCCTCAACGACTAACTGAAACCGGGCCAGCCTCACAATCTGAATTCGAATACCTCAAGGAACTGCAAAATTTGTATGTGTGGATTCCATTGTTACAGACTCTTAAGGAAGTATCTATCTATGCTAAAATAGTGAGGGATCTGTGCGTCAAAAAGTCTGGAAGAAAGCCTAAAGACCCTGCTACTATCCATGTCATGGGGAAACTGTATGATCTCATGATTGATCAGCCATTGTTGACTATATATAATGACCGAGGGAATCATACAGTGACTGTCCATATTGACGATGAACCCATAACCAACACTTTGATTGATTTATGGGCAACCATTAATGTCATGACTAAAGACCTCTTTATCTCCCTCGGACTTCATGGACTTAGAACTACAACCACAATGCTTGAATTAGTAGATAGGTCTCGTGTCAAGCCCAAGGGAATGATAGAAGATGTGGTTATCATTGTGGCTTCTTGGAATTATCCGGCTTATTTTCTCATTTTACAAACCAAATCCAAACTGGGGGGTCATCCTTTAATCTTGGGAAGACTGTGGCTAGCCATTGCGAACACATATATCGGATGTAGGTCTGGATCTTTGGTGATCTCAGATGGGTAGCCCACTCAGAACCTAAATCTTTACCCTCCAGCAAAACCTCACATGGATTTGAGTAGTCCCTGGTGGGATGACTTTGAACCTGAATATGATCTTTCCCTACCTCTCCTCATGCTTGAAAAAGCATAATACTTTAAGGATGAAACAGAGGATGATATCATTAATGGTTTTATTATTAATTCACTCTCTGTTGCCTCCATTAGAGATCTAGGGGAAGAATATGAGGTAGATGATGCAATTATTAAACATTTGAAAACCACTTCGCATACTATCAGCAGTCCCGTTGAAATTGAACCTGGGAAATATTTAAACATCAATCCTAACCTGACTGATTAACAAAACAGATTGCTGATACAACTGTTATAGAAATATAAAAAGGAATTTGCATGGGACTATACGGATATGAAACGAGTCCATCCTAGCCTATGCACTCACCGTATTTATCTTAAATAGGATTGCAAACTAGTTAGACAACCGCAACGTCGAATGAACCCCATACTTAAGGAGACAGTGAAAGAAGAATAGAAGAAACTCCTTAATGCTAATTTCATCTACCCCATTTCTGATAGCCAGTGGGTGTCTTCACTTGTCATAGTTCCAAAAAATAATGGCAAGTGGAGACTCTGTGTAGACTATAAAGAGCTTAACAAGGCTACTCAAAAGGACCATTTTCCTTTACCATTCATTGATCAGGTCCTGTATACTCTCTCTGGGAAAAAAATAAATTCATTCCTAGATGGGCTTAGTGGCTATAATCAAATACAAATTTCCTCGGAAGACCAAGAAAAGACAACCTTCACTTGCTCGTGGGGTAATTTTGAATACATAGTCCTTCCTTTTGGCCTTTGTAATGCACCAGAAACTTTTCAGAGGCCAATATTGGGTATTTTTCTGATCTCTTGAATGGATGCCTTGAAATATTTATGGATGATTTTACACCCTACAGGGATTCCTTTAAGATAGCATTAGCTAATTTGGAAAAAGTGTTGGAACCTTGTGAACAAACTAATGTTGCTATGAGCACGGAGAAATGCCACATGATGATGGCTGAGGGAATTTTGATAGGACATTTCATTTCAGCAGATGGAATCAAGGTAGATCCTGAAAAAATTGAGGTAATATTGAAAATCCCAACCCCTAAGACTTTGAAAGAGGTACGTCGTTTTTTGGGACATGCAGGATACTATGGGAGATTTATAGAATTTTTTTCAAATATTACATCTCCTCTATTTTCATTACTCATAAAAGATGCAGAAATTGTGTGGACAGGGAAGTGTGAGCATGCCTTTCTAAAGTTAAAGAACTGTGTAACAACAACACCTTTTTTACGAGGACCAAATTGGAGAATGCCATTCCATATCACTACGGATGCATCCGACATAGCTATGGGTGTTGTTTTGGGGCAGCTGGAGGAGAAGAAACCTTACACCATTTATTACATCAACAAGAATTTAACTCTAGCAGAACTCAACTACATTGTGACTGAGAAGGAATTCCTAGCAATAGTGCATGCTATCAACAAATTTCGACACTACGTCACCGGTTATCAAGTATTTGTGTACACTGACCATGCTGCAATTCAATTTTTGATGAAAAAACCTGTTACTAATGGTAGAGTTACATGATGGTTATTGTTGTTACAGGAATTTTATATTACTATTTTAGATAAACCCGAAAAATATAATGTAGTTGCTGATTTTCTTTCTAGATTAACTATAAGTGATGACTACACTGCCACTGAGGATTCTTTTCCAAATGAATATATTTTTTCCATATCTGCTCACTCACCGTGGTATGAAGATATAGCTAATTACCTTGCTGCAGGTAAATTCCCACACCATTTATCTTCCAAAGAAAAGAGGAATATTATACAATAGAGTGCTACCTACTCCTCAATAGAAGGCAATCTCTATCACACCGGCCCGACTTTTAGATTAGGTGATGTGTTAGAGAAGATGAGGTATTTGAGATCTTGAAGGCTTGTCATGAGGAACCCTGTGGAGGGCACTTCGCTGACAAAAGGACGAGATATAAATTACTCTCAACACGATACTACCGGCCAACTATATTCTAGGATTCCAAGAAGTTTGTGAAGGGATGTGATAGCTGCCAGAGGATGGGCCAGCCTCTGAAATCAGATGAGATGTGGTTGCAGCCTCAGATAGTAATAGAACCATTTTAAAAATGGGCCCTAGAATTTGTTGGGCCAATTAATCCTTCATCACAGCAAAAATCATACATATTGGTCTGCACCGACTATGTCACAAAGTGGGTTGAAGAAAATGCACTAATTAGAGCAACATAGCAGGTTGTTTCATACTTCCTGTTTGAATATATTTTTGTTTGCTTCGGGATACCCAGAGAGATAGTTGCAAATGGAGGGCCTCAACCACATCTCATTTGATCAAGAATCTAGTTGAAAATTATAGAATTCATCACATAATCACTTCACCTTATCACCCACAAGAAAATGGTAAAGTAGAAACCACCAATAAATTCATTGAGGGAATCTTAACAAAGACAGTCGCCAGCCACCGAAGAAATTGGGTCGAGAAACTTCTAGAGGTACTATGGGCTTACAGAACAACATGGAGAAATAATACAGGCTTCTCACCATATGAACTGGCGTATGTTGAGAATCCTTTATTCCCCATAGAGTTCGAGATAAAGAAATTAATAACAACTTTGCAAGTCGATCTGGACTTAAGTACATGACAGATACAAAGATTTAATCAGCTCAATGAGTTGTAAAAGAAATGACTGGCTGCTATTCAATAGACAAAGATCATTCAGTAGCAAAGAGCTATATGTCATGATGGTTTTATTAAGAAGAATAAGTTCCAGAAAGGAGATTGGGCTCTTTTTTATGATTAAAGGTTCAAATATTTCAAAGGCAAGCTCTGCACCAGATGGCTAGGTCCTTAAGAAGTAAACACAGTCTTTGACACTGGAACTATACAATTGGTCACCATCGATAGTGCTAAGACACTGTTACTGGTTAATGGGCACCATCTAAGGTTATATCATCAACCCACTTCGAAGGAATCATTTGTTAACATTGTCGCAGACTCCAATATTCATGTTACAGCAAGAGGGGAACATTCTCCTGTGCAGCCTGAAATTTGAAATTCCAATAAGTGTAGTAGCTAAAAACCACCCTTGTGGCAGTTGTATATATATATATATATATATATATATATATATATATATAATAACAATAACAAAAGAAAAATAAAACAAAAATAATAAATCTAACTGTGAAAACCTCTTTCTGGGGCGCAGTCAGATAGTTTGTAACAGCTGAAAAGAACTCTTATGGCGGATGTTACACCCATTTTTGTCCATTCCTAAAACATCATCCTTCCTTCTTGATACATTTTATAAGATGATGTTATTCATTTGATTTTATTTCTGTACCGATTTCTCCTAATTATTATGTTTTTTTGAATAATAATTTGAAGGTTGTCTTGCCTGTTACACGTGTAACAGCCGACAGCCACGAATATTGTTTCTTGTGTTTCATCGCATAACAACAATAATTGTGCCAACTAAACGTGACCGCCACAAGCACTGCAAGCAGTACGCTACCAATTCAAAATCCTCCTCCACGTAGCTTTAGGCATGTCATTCAAAAGGTAACTACATCATTTATTATTTAGTGATTATTGGAAAAAGTAATGATATTCCTGTGACGGCCGTCACCATTAAGGCAGGGGGGGATCTATCTTGAAATCATTGAAAAAAATCTGTAGTCTTAAACCACTATCCAATCTACATGCGCCCAATTAATAGCACAATTTCCAATGATGACTAAACTCGATTAGAAAGAGTGTGTGTACTTAGAACCCATTACTTTCCATAATGGGACATTTATTAAGAATTGTGTGAGGTACGATTCGGAAATCGGTAAATCTTGTCACCTCCCATCAACCTCTTTGACTGAAGCCTTGTATCCTCATTACAAACTCGTCATTTGGGATAAGAACAGATGCCGAGAAGAAGTGAGCAGTGTAGTGACACTACAGTGGGTTGAGCAGTAAGAAGAAAATTCATAAACAACAGTAAGATGGGTGGATCAGTGGTTAGGGACGAGCTGGATTCTATGGACGCCTTGCAGGACTGTTCATAAGCCTACCAGATATTTAGAGACATTGGATGGATTAAGTACTTCCAGAAGCTGGAAGGCTTGGATGAGGCGATTGCAATCGAATTCGCTCAGAGTTTGAGTAACAAGCAGACCCAAGTCAAGGGCCTACAAATTGAGGTGACTGAAGAGGTAATTGCCCGAGTAACTACATTTTCAGCAGAGGGATGGAGGTGGTTTAATATAAAAATCAAAGGCCCCTCCTTGAAAGAAAAATTCCTAGAAGGAGAAGAAAAGTTGGAGAAGAAAGGTTGAGGAATTGACAAGTTATCACTCCGTCAGCCATGGGCAGATGTTGCATTGGGTTTAATCAAATACATCACTTGCGAGGGAAGATCAATCACCTTCCATCTACTTGCATTGGGTTTAATTATCACTTCCATCTACTCAATCACCTTTAGCACCAGCAAAATATTAACCTTCCATTATAATTATTGGGGAACATTAAGCATATGGTGGCGACATTAAAAACAGCAACACATCTGGAAGCATGTGTGACCAATCACATACTCGTCAAATTGATCATGTTCGATGCTCTAAGCCAGCAAGGAAGGACCTGGGAAGAATTCAAGAAAAAAAGGCCGAGGACAAGCCGAGGGAAACAGGCCACGACCTCGGGAGGAAGTCAAGCAGAAGCTGAAACCTTGACTCAGCCTGCTAAGGTCAGAATTGGGAAAGAAACCATTGATGAACCAATTGGGGATAGAAGACCAAAAAAAAGGGTGAAAGTTAACCTGCCCACAGAACCTTAGCCCATAGTCAGAAAGCAGACAGAAGCAGAAGTATCAGAAGAAGAAAGAGAACCCTCCTCATTAGGTAAGGACGAAAATCATGTCATGTTTTTAGAACTTGAAAATCTAAGGAAGGAAAATGAAGAATTGAAACAAATATTATCTAAGGGGAAGGAAATCTTGGTGTCTATATGCATTAAATGTTTTCAAGAACTAATAGCAGTAGGATATAAGGTCTGTGGGGAGAACACCAGCCCAGTGGAAATAGAAACAGAACGGTAGGAGGTTGTTACACAATAACCTGCTAAGGATATTGTTGTTACAAAAGAACCAGAAGTTAAAGCAGAGCCTCCTGTAGTAATTTACCTAGAGGCCGATACACAAGAACCTTTGGAGGCCACTGCTATTATAGAAGAAACAACAATGGACTCAGAGGCTACTCTAGGCGGAAAAGAAGGGGTTGATACACAAGAACCCACTAAGGAAGCTGTTTTTACACAAGAACCAACAACAGAGGTGGAGCAACCCCATTCCATAGAGGCTATTACACCCATTATTGATGCTGACATTGAATGCAAAAGAACGTTGGGTCCTATCTCGGGATGGAGTTTGGAGAAAATCTTGTTGATTTCCAAATTACAGAAGTGGAAACAAGAAGCAATCTCCCTTCGGGAGGGGATGATTTCGCTGAAAGAAAATCGGAGGGAGATAGACGCCCTACATGAAAGTTGGATGACAGAAGAGTTGAAGAAAGGATGGGAGAATTATAAGAGAAAGGAAGCTCTGAAGAAGCAGGAGGAACAAATGCTATTGTTATAACAGCAAGTTTGGGATCTTACCATAGATAAGAAAAAATTTCATGACCTTGCCCTTAATCTGTTGGGGTGCAGGCATCCTTCGCCATCCTACCCCATTTTTCTATGGGAACGCTACTTCCTATTCCAAATAAAATCCATTATGGAGGACAAACCCTATCTATGTTCTTCCACTTGTACATTCTTAGATGTCTTTTGTGCCTCCGATTTTAATGAGAAAAGCTTGTTGTGTGAGTTATTCTTACACAATATCATTTGCGAGCATGTGATTATGAAAATGGTGGTGACGATATTCTCTTATATGGGGGATACGCAGTTGTGAGTTTTTTTTCCTTCATGAAGAATCAGATTGAGTGGAATTTGGCCATCAAATCTATGGATGCTAATGAAGAGAAGATGGCATTATGGATATGGGAAGAACCAAGACAGGCCGCCGAGTTAAGGCGGGAATTTAGAAGAATTTTGAGTACTCCTGGGATAAGGAAACCTACTACCACATACAGAAGAAGGATTGTGAACTTCTGCCTCAATCAGTTCTTAGGGATGAAGAGTCGATCCTTGACTGGTTGCTTGAAATGCACGAAAGCCAACATTTTTGAGTTTCTGAATGGGGACCCATTTTCATTCCAGAATTTTTTGGTGGCTATTACACATGTACCAGCATATGCACAGATAGTACATTCCCTTAGTGCTTTGTGGCTCGGATTAAGATTCAAGTTCCCTTTGATTTGGCTTCCAATTGAGGATTATCAAATTAATTATGAATTGAACAAGTATGAATCAGAGTCCTGGATACGGTAGCTGATGGCTAATCAAGGGTACATTTCTACAGATGAAGATATAGCTGGAGCATATGATCTCACTGACCTGCCCTAGAGATAATCCCATGAGCGATGAGATTTTGCATGAGGACATGCAAGTGCTTCAGTTGGGGGGAGATGTTGGGTGCCAGTTTTTCACTTATTTCCTACATTTGTTTCCCCTATTTTAACTCATGACTATAGCCATTGGGCCTATCTTTGCCTCTTTTTCCTACCATTCTATCTTAACTTGTGTTTTTTCACCTTATTTTCATTACTCTGCCATTTCATCAATTATTATGATGTATTGTGCTTATTTTTTATGACTAAATGAGGGTGAACGTTTGGAGAATATATATGGTATTTTTTTGGCTTTCCAGATGTCATTTGTAGCACAAAATATCTTGAGCAAGAGGCCTACAGGAGAAGTTAAAGGTGTGATGTTACAGCGAGCCTTTACACCATGATGATGTTACACCATGTTGTACAGACCCACTGACGAACTGATGTTACAGCTGTAACGCTGACTAAATCTCATCAACTCATGATGTTGACCTGTCCTTTAGCTGTTATGCTATAGCTGTGATTTATTGTGATAGTTGTAGAACTTATTAAGTATTGTATTTTTGGATAACAACCTCTAAGCGGTTTTTTCTTGTAATCTATAATTTTCCAGTCATACTTTTATTAAGAAGTGGTTGTAACCATATGCATTCTATTTTGATCAGCATGAGAATCATAAGATTCTCATGGATGATCCATCCCTCATTTTCCTGAGATGTAACCACTATATAGTTCACGACCCTTGAGGTCGAAAGGTTAGAGGAGAACAACATTACTTTGGCTATGTAATTTTGCTCATATTAATACAAATTATCATGTTGTTTTTGTTACATGCATTATCTGATTTAGTTTTGTTAAAATTTCTTTCTCTAATTGCACCCTACTAGGGAGGAAGGGCCCTCCTCTTTAGCAGGGATTACAATTGTTAAGGTATTTGTGTATACGTGTTTATAATTTTGTTTATGTGTCAATGGAATTGTTGTTGTTGTTGTTTTATCTGTGAATAGATATGCTTCAATTCCAATGTTTTATATATTGTTACACATATGAGATTAGAGATACCAATTGGGAAATTGTTATGTGGCACGCTAGGACAGATTAATTGAGGTGTGATTACAGTCTTGTAGATCATTTTATTTCTGCATGAGTGATTTCCTTCCAACATTTACTTCAGCAACGATTTCCTTTATTTGGATTTTCTTTTGGTTTGATGTATCGACATAGACAGTGCAACTTTCATAGAAATAAAAGATGTCCCTGGATTGATAATTTATGTGTGCTATTTTAGTCATTTAATAGTGATTAATACAACCCAACAACTGTCATAGTGAGGCTCGCAGCGACCACCTTTTAGGGATGGATACCACCCAAAAATTGCTACAGGCAGGTTATTTCTATCCCACCCTATTCCAAGATTGCATTCAAGTAGTCAAATGGTGCGAGTGACACCAACACCTCGCCCACAAGGAAATAGCATCTCCCACTCCTCTGCACCCGGTCATTGTAGCCAATCCCTTTTTCAAAAGGGGAATCGACTTTATGACTTGAAACCTTGCATTTTTTGGTAACCACAAATACATCATTTTATCCATCAACTATTTCACCAAGTGGGTAGAAGCCATTCCCACATATGACAACATGGCAGAAACCACAACGCGGTTTCTCTTCAACCATGTCATCACACAATTAGATGTGCCTAAGGAATTAGACTCCGATCATAGAAATAATTTCAAAAACAAAATATTCTAAGATTTTTCTCATCACCTGGGATTCACACATGAATTCGCGTCACCATACTACCCCAAGTCCAATGTATAGGTAGAATCTGTCAACAAAGTACTCAAAACAATGTTATAGCGTATGGTAAATAACCATAAAACAAATTGGCACCATATGTTTTTTCAACCCTGTGGGCATATCGTATGACAATTAAAACCTTAAAAGGATTTACACCTTTCCAACTAGTGTACGAAGTAGAAGCTGTGATTCTCATTGAACCCGAAATCCCCAACTTACACACAGCCATCGAACTCCTCGATGATACGCAAAATTTAGAGAAATGGTTGGTATAGTTAGAACTCATCTACAAAAATCGACGAGAGTCACTCCAACATAATGAAGCACATAAAAAAGGGTAAAAACATCATTTGAACAAAACATTATCCCTCACTCATTTTTAGAGGGGGAGTTTGTCCTCCACTACGATATCGCAAAAGAGGCCTTAAGACCCGGAAGTTCGAAACATTATGGAAAGGTCCTTACATCATAAAACATTTCCTTCTCAAGGGATCATACATCCTGTCAAAGCTCGATGGTACATGCCTAGCTAACCCCGTTAATGGGATCTACCTCAAAAAAATTCCCTCATAAGGGAAGGTAGTCTCAACCTTAGATATAAGATGCATGTAACATAAATTTTTTGAGATGATGACAATCATCGACGATTTGTTCTTAAAAACTATCTAGTGTCACAGATGGATCGTCCCCCCATCCACTATTTTGGATTCGCTGCTGGAGCCTCTCGATGGTCGAAAAATCTAGCAGTAGTTGCTTGGGCCATAAACTATCCTGACCGGTCACCATTCCTCACTATTAGGTCCCTATATTACTAGTATAGTCGCTTATTGTTGTTAGTGTAACCCCCTTATTGTTATTATTGTACCCCTGTAACCCCCATATTGTTATTATTGTGCCCTTAAATTGTTATTGTTAGGTCGGTTAGGATTACATTATGGCTCCATGGACTCCTATAAATAGAAAGGAGGTTTTGTAATTTGGATCGTCCAAGAATTGTTAATTTATGTAATGTATTGGAGGTTCCCCCCTCGAAGTGGCTTATTTATAAGGCGTTGATATCTCTTTTCTTCTATTTTTGGAGCTGGTTTCACAACATTTGGTATCAGAGCATTGGATTCTAGGGTTTCACTACTCTAAACATGTCATCGTGGCATTGTTGCTATAACATTGTTTTTACGAATGTTCAGAAGCTGAAATTTGTAGGGTGTGAAGATGAAATACTAATGAACATAGTCGCAAAATTTCGAAACATTTTTCGTAATATTTTCGGAGATATGATCTGTGTAAGGTAGGGGTTTTTGCAGGCTCCTAAATTTCACTTAAAAAGGTCATCGTGGAATTTTTGCTATAACCTTTTGTCTACAAAGGTTCAGAAGCTGAAATTTTTAGAGCACGAAGCCAAGATCCTAAGAAACATCATCGCACAATTTTAGAGCTTGGTTTACAATATTTTTGGAGATATGATCTGTGGAAGTTAGGTCTTTTTCAGGCTCCCTAATTTCATCTCAAAGAGGCAATCGTGGGAAAATATTCATAACTCTCTCATTGAGCATCGGATTGGAATTCTATAAAAGTGACTGGAAGTACACATACTGCAGTTTCCTATCTATAAATTTTAGAGCCAAAGGAACAAACAATGACACGTGGCAAGTTGTACAAGTTTTCTCTACTGAACCAGTCCATAATTAGGTCATTGTGGGACATTGGACATAACTTTTTCTTGAAGAATCCAAATCAAGTTAGACCTGTGGCATTTGAAAGAAGCTTCAGAGGACTACAAAAGGGCCAAATTTATGATATTGAGGATATGAAATTATAGAGATAATTCAATTTCATTATAGAGCTCTGCAAAAGCAAGTAAAAGGTGTGTATTTTTTTCCCGAACTGCATAAGTCTTGTTTGAAGAATCAGGTTGAATTGATTCCAAGGGCATATTGTAGAATCAATATCAGTTTTTGTTTCTAAAATGGCCCCTAAAAAGAATTCAACACCCATTAAGCCTTTAGAAGGCTCTACTATGAAGCATGAAGACGAAGAATGGCAACATGACAAATCAAAATTATAAGAGCAAGTGCAACAAATTTCGCTCTCGCAAAGAGCAACAAAAAATGACATGGAAGTTTTGAATAAAGGTGTGGAAACTAAGATGGATGGTTTGAATAAAGGCGTGGAATCTAAGATAGATGGTGTTAGCTCCCTGTAATCAGCAAGATTGGAAAAATTCCGACTGCAAGGAGAACATCGTTTCAACCACTTTGGGATTCTAGGATCTAGCCCTCCTGAATCCGAGGAGGGATCTCTCCAATAAGTGCAAAGATGGATTTATCTTTTAAAGCTTTTGGGTAATGATATTAGGCTAGTTATGAAGGCTGAGGGTTTTGTTTTGTTTTGGATGGTTGAGCATGATTATTATTTGAGGGGAAAGTTCTAAATGCAAAGAGTTTCAAAGGTGTGAAGTTGCAAGTAATCAGTGTTGGGTGTGGAGCCTGATTATCTTGTTTACTTTGTATCACAGCATTGGACCCCTGTACCTTAAAAGGGGCAGCAACACCGCTTGTAATTAATTGCTACCATGGGGGGTCCAGGGGGGGGGCGGCAGCGCTTTTCGGAGCCCCCCCCTGGCGGGGTTTTTTGGGGGCAGCGCCCCCGAAGCTAAAAACATATGTAAATTTGCCTTGTAAAAGTATATTAATTTCTAGTCAATTTGGGCTGGTCATTAGGCAAATGATCTGACGGTAGAAGTTATGTTTAGATTAGGGTTTTTCACCCTAGAATGAAACCCCTCACTTTTATGAGGGCATTGTATTGCGGTTGTGCATTGTGTGTATTCTCGGAGCAAGAAACAGAGAGGGAGACTGTGAGAGAGAACATAGGATATTACAGCGGATCTGTTGTAGGTTTTGTCTCTTCTATTTTTTCTGGATAATAGAAAGGAAGGACTGGCTGTTTGGGGTGGACGTAGCCCAAACTGGGTGAACCACGTATATCTGTGTCTCTCTAGTTTTATGTGTTTTGTGTGCTTTTATTTTCCGCATATTTTATGTGTTGCATTGCTCTGTAATATTTAATTTTCTAACAACTGGTATCAGAGCCGAAGGTATATTTGGCTGATAAACTCGCAGGAAAAAAGGGTTCCTGGTTCGAGTGGGAGAAATGGCGAACGATGGTAAGTTTAGGGTCGAGAAATTTAACGGCAAAAAATTCCCGCTGTGGAAGATGCAGATGGAAGATTATCAGTATCAGAAAGATCTGTACCTACCATTGAGCAGAAAAACAAAGAAGCCGGCGGCCATGACAGACGCGGAATGGAACATTATCGATAGAAAGGCACTCGAAACAGTACGGTTGTGTCTTGCGGCATCATTCGCCTTCAATATTTCGAAGGAAACAACAACAGAGGGTTTGATGCAGATGTTGGTGAAACTATATGAAAAACCCTCGGCCTCAAACAAGGTATTTCTTATGAAACGACTATTTAATATGAAGATGTCGGAAGGTGGATCTGTTGGAGACCATTTAAATGAATTTAATACAGTTACCAGTCAGTTAAGTTCTGTAGGGGTAAACTTTGATGATGAAGTTAGAGCTCTGTTATTCTTGTGCTCATTGCCAGAGAGTTGGAATGGTTTAGTAATGGCCATTAGTAACTCTGTCTCTGGATCTAGTACTTTAAATTTTGATGATGTTGTTGGTGCTATCCTTAGTGAGGAAATGCGACGGAAAAGCTCCGGTGAGACATCAGGTAATGCTTTGAGTGCAGAGTCTAGGGGAAGAAGAATGGAAAGAGGAAAGAGCTTGGGATATCGCAGTAAATCAAGGAAAGGCAGATCCAAGTCCAGATCGGGGATAGTGTGCTGGAATTGCGGAAAGAAAGGACACCTAAAGAAAGACTGTAGATCTCGGAAGGGAAAAGAAGGAGACACACAACAAGAAAAAAATCATGAAGCAAATGTGATAGGTGATGTGTTACAAGATGCTTTGATTCTTTCTTTCGAAAATGTTACTGATTCTTGGGTTGTAGATTCGGGGGCTTCATTCCATGCCACACCTGATAAGAAATATTTTCATGACTATGTTCAAGGAGATTTTGGACAAGTTCGTTTGGGTGATGATAAAACCTGTAAAATTGTTGGAATGGGTAAAGTTCTTGTAAAACAACAGAATGGAAACCAATGGCTACTAAAGGAGGTAAGGCATGTTCCATATCTGAAGAAAAATCTGATTTCAACAGGGCAGTTAGGCGGTGAAGGTTGTGTGACAACTTTCACGGATAAAACTTGGAAGGTCACCAAAGGAGCCTTGGTAATAGCAAAAGGCGAAAAGGTTGGTACATTGTATTTATGCAATGGTATTTCTAACTCTGTTAATGCTTTAACTTCCAAAGGAGCAAATGCAGCATTATGGCATCATAGGCTCAGACACATGAGTGAGAAGGGGATGAAAATTCTTCACTCAAGAAATTTGCTACCAGGTTTGAAGAATGTGGATTTGGATTTTTGTGAGAATTGCATTTATGGAAAACAAAAGAGAGTCGGATTTCTGAGAGTTGGGAAGGAAAGAAGAGCGAAAAATTGGAGTTTATGCATACAGATGTATGGGGACCTGCTCAGGTATCATCTCTCGGTGGCTCTCGTTATTATGTTACTTTTATTGATGGTGCAACTAGAAAAACATGGATTTATTGTATTCAGAATAAATCTGATGTATTTGATACTTTCAAGAAATGTAAATCTTTGGTTGAGATTGAGACAGGAAATAAGTTGAAGCGTCTCAGATCAGACAATGGAGGTGAATATTGCAGCAAAGAGTTTGATAGGTACTATTTAGAGCATGGAATTCACAGAGAGAAGACAGTTCCAAGAACATCATAAGAAAATGGGGTGTCAGAAAGGATGAATAGAACAATCATGGAGCGTGCAAGGTGCATGAGATTGCATGCAAGATTGCCTTTACAATTTTGGGTAGATGTTGTAGATACTTTTGTTTATCTAATAAAAAGAGGGCCTTCAAGTTCCTTGGATGGTGGTATTCCAGAGGAAGCATGGACAGGTAAAAAGGTAAACTACTCTTTTTTAAAGCCTTTTGGTTGTGAGGCCTTTGTCCATATTAATAAAGAAAATAGAACAAAGCTTGAGGAAAAATCAAATAAATGTACCTTTATTGGATATGGTGTTAATGATTTTGGATATCACTTATATGATTATGAAAATCAAAAAATCATTAGGAGCAGAGATGTAATATTCAATGAAAAGGTCTTGTATAAGAATCAGTTGCAGGAAAAGAAATAGGAAAAATAAAGCAAGGAATACACAGTTCTTGATGAGATAACTGAAAAATTAAAGGTGCCTGAAAATAATAATAATCAACAACCACAGCAGCAGCAACCACCACAACAGCAACAGGCACCTCAAACACCTAAAAGTGGTGTTAGAAGATCTACCAGGATAAGTAGACCCCCTGAACGATACTCTCCTTCATTATATTATTTATTGCTGACTGATTCTGGTGAACTTGAATGTTATGAAGAAGCAATGCAGGTTGAAAGCAGGAAGAAGTGGGAGCTAGCCATGGAAGAAGAGATGGACTCCTTAATGCATAACCGGACTTGGGACTTAGTCAGGTTGCCTGCAGGTAAAACTACATTGCAGAATAAATGGGTTTACAGGCTGAAGGAAGAAGATGGAGGAAAACAGAGGTACAAAGCTAGACTTGTGGTGAAGGGATTTGCACAGAAGAAAGGTATTGATTTTGATGAAATATTTTCTCATGTTGTTAAAATGAATTCAATCAGAACTATTTTAAGTCTTGTAGCAGCGGAAGATTTACATCTTGAACAGTTAGGTGTAAAGACAACATTTCTCCATGGAGATTTGGAGGAAGAGATATACATGCAGCAACCAGAAGGATATGAGGTAAAAGGGAAAGAAAAATTGGTGTGCAGGTTAAAGAAGAGCTTGTATGGCTTAAAACAGGCTCCAAGGCAGTGGTATCTAAAATTTGACAATTTTATGTCTGAACAAGGTTATACTAGATGTCACTCTGATCATTGTGTTTATCTGAAAAGGAAAAATGATGGCAGCTATATTATACTGTTATTGTATGTAGATGACATGCTTGTTGCAGGGTCTAACATGCAGGAAATAAATGTGCTCAAAAGAAAATTGACAAATTCATTTGCAATGAAGGATTTGGGAGCTGCAAAACAAATCCTTGGTATGAGGATAACTAGAGACAGGAAAAATCGCAAATTAACACTGTCTCAGAATGAGTACATAGAAATGGTGTTGAAAATATTTAATATGCAGAATGAAAAACCAGTTAGTACACCTTTTGCTAGCCATTTCAAACTTAGTAAGGAGATGTGCCCAAAGACCCAAGAAGACATGGATTATATGTCTAAAGTTCCATATGCATCAGCAGTTGGAAGCTTAATGTATGCAATGGTATGCACAAGGCCTGATATTGCACATGCAGTGGGAGTTGTAAGCAGGTACATGAATAATCCAGGAAAAGAACATTGGATGGAAGTAAAATGGATTCTCAGATATTTGAGAGGTACCACAAATCAAGAATTATGCTTTGGTGGTTCAAACATTGCTCTACGGGGATATGTTGATGCAGATATGGCAGGTGACAGAGATAATAGGAGGAGCACTACAGGATATGTATTTACTGTAGGTGGAACAACTGTCAGTTGGGTTTCAAAAATCCAAAGTGTTGTTGCACTTTCAACAACAGAAGCAGAGTATGTTGCTGCTACAGAGGCTAGTAAAGAAATGATTTGGTTACAAAGGTTTGTGGATGAATTGGGTAAGAAGCATGATATGGGCACACTATACAGTGATAGCCAAAGTGCTATTCATCTTGCAAAAAACTCAGCATTTCATTCCAGGACTAAACAAATACATCTCAAGTACCATTTCATACGGTCAGTATTGGAAGATGGAGAGTTGAAGCTGGAAAAGATACACACTAGCTAGAATCCTGCAGATATGCTAACAAAAGTTGTAACCAGGGAGAAACTGAGAACATGCTCAGTTTCAATTGGTCTTCAAGGATGATGATGAAGATGAGGAACATCCAAGTCCAAAGAGGAGCCATTGTCTAGCAAATGAAGCAGTGGTGGAGTTGCTACAGTCTCCAAGTGGGATATTATTGGGTGTGGAGCGTGATTATCTTGTTTACTTTGTATCACAGCATTGGACCCCTGTACCTTAAAAGGGGCGGCAATGCCACCTGTAATTAATCGCTACCGTGGGGGGTCTAGGGGTTGGCGGTAGCGCCTTTCCGAGCCCCCTCCTGGTGGGGGTTTTCGGGGGCAGCACCCCCGAAGCTAAAAACAGATGTAAAATTGCCTTGTAAAAGTATAGTAATTTCTAGTCAATCTGGGTTGTTCATTAGGCAAATGATCTGACGGTAGAAGTTATGTTTAGATTAGGGTTTTCTTCCCTAGAAGGCAACCCCTCAATTTTATGAGGGCATTGTATTGCGGCTCTACATTGTGTGTATTCTCGGAGCGAGAAACAGAGAGGGAGACTATGAGAGAGAATAGAGGATATTACAGCGGATCTGCTGTAGGTTTTGTCTCTTCATTTCTGCTGGATAATAGAAAGGAAGGACTAGCTGTTCGGGGTGGACGTAGCCCAAACTGGGTGAACCACATATATCTATGTCTCTCTAGTTTTATGTGTTTCGTGTGCTTTTATTTTCCACATATTTTATGTGTTGCATTGCTCTGTAATATTTAATTTTCTAACAATCAGAGTAAGCTTTGGCCAAAAGATAGATAATTGCAGGTTTTAGTCCATTGGGATATGGAGTCATAATAGGGCTTAATTGAAACAGAAAGGGGCAAGAGTGGTCCATGGGGCAAGTCATCTATGTCTAAGGATCTCTTCAAAGTTTGATTTATGGAATGAAATGATACAACAAGAAGGGGAATTTAAACAAATGAATAACAAAGAGCAGCCCAAGATCTGGTAAGTACTTTGAAACTAGCCAGCTTTTGACATACACTTAAGAAATACATGAAAGTAAACTAGGATCTGGTAAGTACTTCAAAAATAGCCAGCCTTTGATACACTTTCAATAGAAAACATTTTAAAACAAAGGGAAACTTGAAGGCAACTGTTGGAGAAGAAAATAGTGGGCCGGGCTCACCGCAAATCCTCTCCTAGCTCTGCTTTACTTGGTAACTTTCAAGAAAAACACAAATATAACAAAGAATGGCCTAAGATCTGGTAAGTACTTTGAAACTAGCCAGCTTTTAACACATTCCAAGGGATACTTTCAGACAGACTTTTGGGATAAAACTTGGACCAGGGCACACCATATCTTCCTTATCTCATATCTACTTAACATAAACTGAAAATAACATTCAGGAATAATATTTAGCTAAATAGGAGGACGAGGGAACGCCAACATTCCTACTGCTTGAGCTAAATTAAATCATTCCTATATAACACAATTCGGAAGAAAACATAAAGATAAAGATTTTCAGTCAGAGAAGGGTACTGATATATAGTAAATCCTAACTCTATGCTTGTTTTTCTTTATCAGAGAAGATGGACAAAGTGAAAACAGAAAGAAAATAACAATTTACAATAAGAAATAACATCACCGTTGACATAGACCAGGATCCCATAAATCAGCTTGTATTGATGCTTCAAACTAGTTACAACTTTAAGTCTAGTGTTTCAGGTTAGCAATCATCTTCACTTCTCAGCCTAACTTATCTAATCACAAGCAGAGCTTCAAGAGCCTAGTGAAAAATATTTACAATCAGAAGTCTCAAGCTCAAGTATATTTCAATGTTCTGCAACCAACATTTCCTCATCTTCTACAGAAGTATTTATAGAAGAATGAGGAGGTGGGATCTGATAAAAGATCTCTTGGGTCAATTAATACAGATTAATGCTTCTCGGCCTTTGAGAAGCTCAATGGAGAAGAGTATAGATATTTCACTGTTATTAATTTATTTACATTTAATATTAAGCTCGGTGGGAGCTTTTGTTGACTTTTAAGGCTCTATGATATAATAACTCTACTGATATTTTGCATTAAGTTCTTTGGCTGAATTAACTCTTTCGTGGTTGTGAGGCAGATATCTGATTTTCTAATCAATAACTTTGGCCTCTGTTGAATGCTTGTGGCTACAGGTGGCATTGTGGTAGCTGAGAGGAATCAATTGGCCTCAGGTGTGGCGATGGAGGCCTTTCTGTCTGATAAAACACTCATGATTTTCTTTAACTGTGTTTTAATTTGGAGGATTAGGCTTTTGATAATCAATCTTAGCCGTAATCCCCACAAATATGTCTTCAATCTTCTGTCTTGCCATGTTTTAATCTTTGACACTGATACTCTTTTGATTCATTTTAACTCTGTGTCTTGTTGATGTGCAGGGCCGCACTGGGCTCGTGAGGCATCAATGCCCATGAAGCATTAATGAGACGTGGAAATTGAACCCATGGATGGCTTCCCTTTAATGAATCGAAGGCGTGAGAATCGTCATTCCCAGCCTTCGGCTTTTTATTCAATATAATGGAAAACCATTAATCACCTGCAAAACATAAACTATTTAAGAAATCCTGCGATTATTGGGTTAAACTGTTTAGAAGGCTGCAGGGAGGAGCGTGGCCATTGAATGGCATTATCTAATGGTGTAGATCTATTCGGAGAGGTTAAAAGAAGGGTAGAGGGAGAAATAAGTCAGAACTGTTGATCGTGCAGAGATCAACGTTGGGGATTACGCGTTAAAATCCTCTTGGTGGAAGGTGGAGGACAATGAAACCATGAGGGAAAGATCTGGGACCATCCAATGCGGACACGTGGATGGTCCAGATCCAATCGGAGGATCGCAATCGGCGGGGGAAAAATAAATATTAAAAACGAACCCGATGAAAAGATCCGATGCAATCAAATGTAGACCGTCGATCTGCAGATCAAATCGACGATGGGAGATGCATCAAGAGATCGCAATCGGTGGTTTTGAATAAAAATTTTTAAACGAACCAACAGAAAAGCTTCGATGCGATGATTTTGGGACCGTCGATCTACAGATCAGATCGACAGTGGAGGATGGATCGGGGAATGGCCAATCGGAGATGGGGAAATATTTGATCCATTTTGACGAAAACTTGCGATGCGATTAAGCGTCGATCATTGATCGGCTTTAGATCAACGGTCAACATCATTGCAGGATTTGCATTCGCTGAAAACCCTTTATAACATGAAAAAACACAAAATTTAATATAAACAAAGGTTTTATGCATCGGGGCGGGTTTATATATACGAAATGGATAGGCGCCTGACTACGGGGCCTTGGTCTATATGGAATGATAATAGGCCTGGGGCTTATGCATATGAGGGCCAATCGCAATCGGAGGTTGGGTTTGGGCTTTTCAATCTAACCATTCGAATTAAAAAACATAACTTCGACGCATGTAGACCAAAACTTTAGGTAAGTGGGTTTTATGACTTTAAAAAAAATATTCATTGGAGACGGAAATTTATAATGTTATAGCACCCGATTGCGGGCACTCGGGTTATATAAAACAATAATATGATCAGAGGATATAATGCACAGGGCTAATCGCATCGAAACTTTTTGGCATGGCACCAAGACTTGCGCGCTTTAAACCTTTCCGATGCGATAAGCACTACAAGGGGTTAGTGTCTGGTTCTAGCACCTGGGCATATGGTGGGGAACTGGTTTAGGACTTAGGTCCAAGGGGGCTTAAGCCTGTGGTAAACAAACTCATTTTTTATGAAATTTTTCCAAGTTTTCAATGGTTTTGGGGTTTCGGCAGAGTTCAAAAAGGAGTTTTAAACTTTGTAAATGAAAGGTGAACAGGGGGAAATGAAAAATAGAGGAATTTATGGGAGTGAAAGGGTAAAAATTGAAGGTTAGTTTTGTGGTGGAAGGAGGGAAAAATGGCCTTAGTAGCAGTATTTTCACTTATGGAAACAACAGAATTTCAGAGTATGAAATGGGAACATCAGTGAAGATTAATACTAATGACCAGCTGCCTTCATGATTCTTCAAGAGATAACACTTTTTTCAATAAAATATGTTCCTTGAAGGCTCCAAAATGATTTAGCCACCATTTGGTATGACAAATTTTATTGGTGGCTAGCAGTGGCTCCACTTGGGGATGATTCCTTCTTGAAGGCATCAAGAACTTCAGACTTGCATCCTCTGGGAGGCTGATTAGTGCCTCATCGAGTGGGCTGCCCTTCCCTTGCTGGGATGATCTTGCTCAGAAAATATGTTAGCAGTCATGGAAAACAATGGATCTTTATCAACACAAGCTTTCTACCTACCCAATCCTACTGATCTAACATTTTTTCTTCTTTAGAGTGCACTTGGATTGGAAAACTCTTTTCACAACATTTTATTCTTTTGAAAGCATACAACTAATCTAATTCTACTCCTTATTTCTCCATGAACTCAGTTTAAACAGTTGAGTCCATATGATTCTCTACCTAATCTATCAATTTGTTAGGATTAAACAGTCTAACATATTTTTATTATTTAATCTCTAAAACATAAATTTAAAAGCACACAAGTTAGGATTAAATAGTCTAACTTGATGCCGATCTATGGCATAAAAAACAAGCTGCACATAGATATTTTTTTCTTGCAGAAAATCAAATCAAAATGGAAGGCATAAGATCTGAAAATTCAAAGCACTTCCTTCATCCTTTTACAGCTCTGTCTTGACTCTTGTTTGAGTTGTTTTTCTTTTATCAACTGGCTCAGATTTTGAGTTGATTAGAACCATTTATTCCTCTATTTTGACTCAGAATTTGAAACAGATTTGAGTCATTCATGTTTTGGAAACATAGGTTTATATTTTGAGCATGTTTGAACCTTTCATTTCTAGCCTAAAGTACCTATTGATAAGCCAAGATTAAACATTTTGGCAAATCGAATTTACTATCCTATCAGCAGAAAAAATTTAAAACTAATTAGTCAAGATTAGGCTATATGATTAATTAGAAGTGTGTTTTTCCGGAGTGGCATTTAAGCTTGCACACTTTCAGATTTGTTTCTCTTTTTTGGTATGGGGCTATACCATGATTTTTTTTACAATCTACCCTCTTTTCTTTCTTTCATTGTTTTTGTGTTTTGTTTTTATAACTTTGAATGCAATGGTGGATGAAATATTTATAATGGAAAAAAGATAAAAAGGCTTCAAATCATATCATGGATCAAGACAAGTAATGTTTAAGCATCCTGCCATTGACAGGACCCCAAAACAATTCAATTCCATTCAACTCGTGTAAGAAAAAGGCATTATTACCAGCAGCTGAATGAATGAGATAAGGGCCAAGCCATAAGTTGTCAAATTTTCCATGCTTGCCTTTGTCTTCCCTCCTTCAGTCCCACTTTAAAAAAAATTCCCCGACATTTAAATTGCTAACCTTTGTTCTTCTATCAAAAAGCTTTTTAATGTTGTCTTGCTTCTGCAATGCTTTGTTATAAACCTCCTCTCTGGTTTGCTGAAGGTGAATAGTCTGATTTATCCTTCTGATCATGTCATTGTATTCAGACTGAACCTCTTGAATCAACATCATAACTGGCACACCAAGGCTGGTTGGAAAAATTGCATCAGTGCCATACACAAGCTGGTAGGGTGACATACCAATAGATTTCTTCAAATTCAATCTGTCAGCCCAAAGTGCATGCACAAGCTTTGTGTTCCAAGACCTTTTGTTGTCCTCCAATAACTTCTTCATTATGTTCACTAAACTCTTGTTTGAGGATTCTGCAAGTCCATTACCTTGAGGTTAATAGGCCGTGGAATGCCCCAATGTTATCTGATACTTGAGACAGAATTCAACCATCTTATTTGATCCAAATGCTGCTGCATTATCAGTGATGATATTGGTAGGACAGCCAAATCTAGAGAGAATATTATTATCCATGAATTTTATAATAACAGAATCATTGGCTTGCCTACAAGGAATGGCTTCTATCCATTTAGTGAAGTAGTCTGTGGCAGTGAGAATCCATCTATGTTGAGCAGAATATGGTGGATGGATTTCACCTACGAAGTCAAGTCCCCGCTGTTGAAATGGAGCTTCAACAGTGATTGGATGTAGAGGTAAGGGTAGTAGCTTCCTTTTGCCTTCAAAAAGTTGACATTTATGACAGGAAATTATCATCTTGTGTACATCAAGAAAAATAGTAGGCCAATAGTAACCCACCCTCAAGATTTTGTTGGCTGTTGTCTTCTATTATAGGTGGCCTCCGCACTCTCCTTCATGGAACTCGTGCTTAACCTTCTCTGCATCATACTCAGGCAAACATTTAAGCAAAATACCACTTGCATTTTTCCAATAAAGACATCTATTTGTAATGAAATAGTTTACAACTTTCAATTTTAGAAACCTTGCCTTTGTTTTTGTCAAACCAGGAGGTGTATTCAAATTAAGAAAAACATAAAGAATATCATCATACCAAGAGGAATTCATAAAATATTTTTCAACAATGGGAGTTGAGATTTCCTCTTGATCATCCAAAGCATTAATCATATTAATATCAAGAACTTCAAAATTGGATTCAGCCATCAATCTACCCAGACCTTGGCCTTTGATGAGTTTAGTGGGTTTTATCTCTAAATCATATTCAAGAATAAAAAAAATACACTTACCTCTCTTACCATATGGGTCCTGTGTTAGAATGTCTTTCAAAACTGAATTTGGGACAAAGGCAATGATGTGTGAGTGCAAGATGTATACTTTGAAGTCTTTCAAAGCCTTAACCAAAGCAAAGGCTTGCTTTTCCATAATGTTATACTTCAAAGGGGCATCTCTCAAAGCCTTGCTGAAGAATTCAATAGGCTACTCTTGTCCTTGTGGATTTTTCTATAGAAGGACAACAACTATTGTATGTTCTAATGCAAATGAAAAAATATAAGAATCTTTTGAAAAATCAGGACTTATTAGAACCAGTTTTTTGGTTAACGTTTGTTTCACCAGCTCAAAGGACTTCTTTGCTTCCAAGGTCCATTTTACCCCTTGCTCTTTCTTCAACATGTTTGTGATATTCCTAAGGAGCTCAGCCAAGTTGGGGATGAACCTTCTCAAGAAGTTAATATTTCCAATGAAAGATTGCAACTCCTTGATGTTTCGAGGATGAGAGATTTGCAATATGGCCTCAATCCTCTTTGGATCTATCTTAATACCCTCTTCTGAAATAATGTGCCCAAGAAGCTTACCTTCTTGGAGACCGAAAAATGTCTTCTTAGGGTTCAAAGATATCCCAAATTTCCTGCATCTCTGGAAAACTATTCTTAAATGTTCTAAGTGCTCTTCATCTGTCTTTGAAAAAACAGTAACATCATCAAGGTATATAATGATGAAGTAGCCCAGTTCTTTGGAGAATTCTATGTCCATGCCTCTCTTGAAAGTTGCACCAACATTAATTAGACCAAAGGGAATTTTCACATACATGAAAGTGCCCCATGGTGTAGTAAAAGTTGTCTTTAATTGATCATCAGGGTGGACTAAGATCTGATTATACCCTGAGTAGCCATCAAACAAAGAAATTCTTCTAGACCCTACCACCCTTTGTAAAATATGATCCATCTTAGGTAAAGGGTAATTGTCTTTCAATGAAGCTTTGTTTAAGTCTCTAAAATCTATACAAGGCCTGATCTCTCCAGTTTTCTTCCTAACAGACACCAGATTAGACAACCACTCAGAATATCTAATAGGGGAAATTTTACCAGCTTCATACATCTTTTTAATCTCCTTCTCAACCAAAGGCAACTGAACAGGGTTTAGTCTGTGCAGCTTCTATTTGAATGGCTTTTGGTTTTCCTTGAGAGGGATTTTGTGATGTATTATTTCAGTGTCATAGGACCTAAGATATTCATAAATCCACGCAAAAACATCAGAAAAATCTTTAAACAGCTCTATATATTTGAGTTTAATGTGAGCTAGTAAGGTCTTAAACAATTTAATCATCATTGGTTTAAGTTCACTGCCTATGTTGCAATCTTCCACTTTAGTCTCTACAGGCTCCAGTTTTGGCTTCTTGGCCACATCGTTAAAATAAAACAACTCTTCTAAAGGGGCCAGACCCCTAGGCAAACTCAGATCATTAGACTACAGAGTTTCTAACTCATCTGTTTCTAACTCTGCAGTCAATTCTGTTTTGTTTTCAAGTTTGCTAGATAGTAGATTTATATTGGCAACCTCAGGAGATGGTTCTTCTTCACCAAGAAAATTTTCTTCACTACAGTCTGTTTCATAATCTAAGTTCGAACTATTTAGTTCGAATTCATTTCTGAATTGCATGAAGTCTTCTATTTTTTTGTCTCCGTTAAGAACTTTCCAATACTTCTCGTTATCAGGAACGACTGGTCTGAATTTAATCTGAGTTGTGCAGTCTTTGGTTTCATATGGTGTTAAGCATGTTCTAGCTGCAAAGGCTAAGCTATGGGCCACAATATTTCTTTTTCTCGGGACAAAAATTATCTGGTACTCCTCAAAAGTTTTTAAAATTTCCATGACATCGTTTCGATAGGCCCTAAGTCTCGGGTGTTTTTCGCTGTATTCCCCATTGACTTGCCTAATGATTAATTCAGAATCCCCATATGCTTTGATTCTTTTGGCTCCTAACTTTTTCAACAAACGCAAGCCTAAAAGCAGGCATTCATATTCTGCTATGTTATTCGAACACTGGAAGTTTAATCTACAGGAAAGGCTCTCTGTGTGGTTGTTCTCAGTATTGTAAATCCAAACACCTGCACCAACGTTAGTTCTAGTGCATGACCCATCAAAATACATACTCCAAAAAGGACTATTTTCGGTTTCATCTGTTTGGTGGTTGTCCTCTTCAACTAAAGTGCTTTTGGATGTTTCTTGAATATCAACACTCAGTTGAATTTGTTTCAACTCCTCAAGTTTTTCGCTGTGTTGAGGGTTGTTTCCTGATTTTCAAGGTTTAAGAGCAATGGACGCATGACTTGTAGTTCAAGACTAGTATTTGGTTTGCTAATGTTTTCAAACACATCAAATTGTTTTGACACTTCCGCTGTGTTTACCTCCTCCTCTCTATATCGGCCATCAATTTTGTTAAAGTGACTTGTTCAGCTAAAGTTTCATTGTTAAACAAGATAAAGGAGTCAAGGCCTGTATTTACATAGTGTAGAGGAGAGTTTTGTGGTCTGTCTTGGCTCGTAACCATGTCTTGCATATGGGACTCCCTGTAAAGTCTTCTTGTCTGATTAAAAACAGAGATGGTCACATAGGTCATGTCCATCTGCATAGTTCCTTGTAACTTAGCCCCCCAAGACCTAGATAACAAAATTCCATACTTTGGGGGCACATCAGCCACAACTATATCCATGACCAAACATTTGGTTGGAATCTGGGCTAAGTTAATGCAGAGGTCTTTAGTTAATCCTAAACATTTTACTCTGCTTGAGTCAAAGGAGTAAAGGTCTTTATAAGGTTTGGTGATTTCTAGACCAAGGCTCTCCATCACAGCTTTAGGCATTAAATTATGAGAAGCCCCTAAGTCATGCATAACGTTGTGCAAAATTTTGTCATGAACATTTAAACTCACATAAAAGGGAGGAATAGGTCCCTCTTGATACTTACCTTCAATTTTTGGACCAAAAATAAGCTCTGGCTGGTCGTCATTAACATTGATTGTGTCATTATTCTCTTCAATGTTTAAAGCCTTCAAAATTTGGGTCCTATATATATTCTGGGCAGCTAACTCAGTCAAGGGAACAAAGATTTTAATTTTGGAAATTTCCTGCTCTAGGATGAAAGGAATTTGACTCTTTGACGAATTTGTGTTAGCCTTATTAGCTACCAGCCTATCAGCAAAATCAGCTTGCTAATTTGTTCTATTTAAATTTGAAAAAATTGTTTTCACAGGAGTACTAGCTGAAGTGTTATTACTGCTAAGCTCTGCACTCTATTTTGTAACGTTTTGAGTGCCTTTCTCTCTACCTTTATCAGAATTTACAGCTACTGTTTTGTCCTTTTGTTTGATAACTTTAGGCTTGGTCGCAGTGTTGTTTTGTGAAGATTTGTCAGAGGTTTTAGTGTTGGGAGTTTGTTGATTGGTTTTACTTCTAAGTTCATATTCTCTTTGAGACTCTATGATGACATTTTCCATGTCTTGATAATAATTTTCATCATCATCTCTTTTGTCATCATAAGGTGTGTATAGACCTTGTTTTCTATCATAATTAATCTCAAAGTCATCATTATCTACCCCCGGCATGTTGTTATCATCTTCCTCTGTTATTTCATCTATCTCCTCAACCTCACTTACATAGTTTTGATGAAAGGGAGGGGTGATCTGTTGATCATCTTCCCTAGGTCTGTTTGGAGGTTGGTTCCTTCTAAAATTCTGATTATGGTTTTTATTTTGAGGAGCAGTTTGGTTTTGACTTGCTTGTGCTCTCTCAAGGATGCTCATTTTCTTCATCATCTCCTCCATCATTTTTTCTATTTTTGTGCTGGAAGTAGAAGGGATAGATTCTTCTATGAAAGATACTCTCTTCTCATTTTTCATTCTTGCTCTCTTCTCCATCAAATTAACTTCCACAACAAGAGCTCCTTTTTGCATCTCTTCAAGAGTTTCAGGATCTCTCTCTCTCAGCTAATAGGCCATCTCGGGGTCAAACCCTTCAGGAAAATTGTTTAAAGCTGAGCCTTGTGGAGGTTTTAGATCTAGGGAAAGTGCATTATACACATTGTTAAATCTAGTGCAGTAAGCTTGTACACTTTCCCCGGTGTTTCTATGGAGGTTCTTGTAATCATAAAGGACTTGGAGAGGATTCTTCTTTACATCCCATTTGTTTAAGAATGTCTAATGGAAGGCTTGGAGATCATTGATACTATGGGGGGTTAAGCCATTAAACCATTTTCTTACTTCTCCCCCAGACTCTGAGCAAATAATCTAAGCTTGACAGAATCATCATCAATTTCATTTATGTCAAAGTAGTCATTCATCTTATCCACATGTTGTGATGCAGTAGTAGCATTAATAGCATCACATAATGGAATTTTGGACTGATAGTCCTGTGGAAGATTGACTAAGGAAACAGGAAGGACCAAGGGAGCATACCATGCTGCCATGATATGTGGTGGAGGTGGATTTACAAGAGGTGGAGTGGGTTGGAGTGGAGTGGTTTGGACAGTGGATGTAGGGTGAAGAGATGTACATGAACCAAGGATAGATTGTTGAGCTGATCTTGGATGAGAGACACCTAAATTGGAAAGGAAATGAGAATCAGGTGGTGATGTTTCTCTACTACCAGGATGTTCACTTGCTTCAGGAGATGAAAGTGAAGACTCAGAATCTAACTGATGTAAATCACCAAGAGACCTAGCTCTGAATGGATTTACTAAGTCAACTTGTGATTGTTGAAGAGCTGCAAGATTTTCAGGAACTGAATTAGCTCTCAAGGGTGATCTAAAAACAGTTGAAAACTTTATCTTAGGAGACCTCCTAAGGATACTTTCTGGGTTATCAACTATCTCAGGTGGGTCAGGGTCAGGATAGGCTCTAGTATGAATCTTTCTAAGATCCACTATGCTACGTTTTTAGACCCAACAAAACAAGAAAAGTTCAACCAGATATGACAGTCTTTTAAGAGGTAAACTAATATGTTTCACATAAATTTCAATCCTATAGTCCTATAAATGAGTTTGAATAATGTTGTAATGATAATGGTTCTTCCCAGTGGAGTCTAAAAGGTATGTTTAGGATTGTGGAGTCACCAAGTGGAAGTTTTTAGCTCTTTTGGAGGTAAAATGTTTTATGGTCCACCACCATGTTTATTAAATACCAATCTGAAATATTTTTGCATTTTCTGAGTTATTTTTCAGTCCTATTGGTTGTTAAGAGTGTGCCAAATCTGTTTCACAACTTAGCTATGGTTATGAGACAAAGACAATCTACTCTTATGGCTAAGCCAGCTGATATTTCAAGGTTAGATAAACTCTCATGAGAACCCTAGGGTTTACCTAGTTTGTCACTAATTCAAACAAGTTTCATCATGATTACCATTATTTGGTAGTGCTTGAAAAGGTTGCTTTTTACTCACAAGGTTTTATAAAGTGTTTTAAGGGAACCTAAGATGAAAATTTGACTCATTCCCCAGCGGAGTCGCCAGAAATGTTAGTTGTTGGTGGCTCAACTGGCCAATATGTCAAAATTTTGGTGAGTCAAGGGGTTTCTAAGATATTTAAAGTATTCAAGAAGAAAAATAACTTAGTCCGTAACGGAGTCACTAGAAATGTGAGCTCCCTGTAATCAGCAAGATTGGAAAAAGTTCGACTGCAGGGAGAACATTGTTTCAACCACTTTGGGATTTTAGGATCTAGCCCTCCTGAATCTGGAGATGGATCTCTCCAATAAGTGCAAAGATGGATTTATCTTTTAAAGATTTTGGGTAATGATATTAGGCTAGTTATGAAGGCCTAGGGGTTTTTTTTGTTTTGGATGGTTGAGCATGATTATTATTTGAGGGGAAAGTTCTAAATGCAAAGAGTTTCAAAGGTGTGAAGTTGCAAGTAATCAGAGTAAGCTTTGGCCAAAAGATAGATAATTGCAGGATTTAGTCCATTGGGCTATGGAGTCATAATAGGGTTTAATTGAAACAACAAGGGGCAAGAGTGGTCCATGGGGAAAGTCATCTATGTCTAAGGATATCTTCAAGGTTTGATTTATGGAATGAAATGATACAACAAAAAGGGGAATTTAAACAGATGAAGAAAAAAGAGCAGCCCGAGATCTAGTAAGTACTTTGAAACTAGCCAGCTTTTGACATACACTTAAGAAAGACATGAAAGTGAACTAGGATCTAGTAATTACTTCGAAACTAGCCAGCCTTTGATACACTTTCAATAGAAAACATTTTAAAACAAAGGGAAACTTGAAGGCAACTGTTGGAGAAGAAACTAGCGGGTTGGGCTCACCACAAATCCTCTCCTAGCTCTGCTTTACTTGGTAACTTTCATGACAAACACAAAGATAACAAAGAATGGCCTAAGATCTGGTATGTACTTTGAAACTAGCCAGATTTTAACACATTCAAAGGGATACTTTCAGACAGTCTTTTGGGATAAAACTAGGACCAGGTTACACCATATCTTCCTTAGCTCATCTCTACTTAACATAAACTGAAAATAACATTCAGGAATAATATTTAGCTAAATAGGAGGACAAGGGAATGCCAGCATTCCTACTTCTTGAACTAAAATAAATCATTCCTAAATAGCACAATTCGGAAGAAAACATAAAGATAAAGATTTTCAGTCAGAGAAGGGTACTGATATACAGTAAATCCTAACTCTATGCTTGCTATTATTTATCAGAGAAGATGGAAAAAGTGAAAACAGAAATAAAATAACAATTTACAATAAGAAATAACATCACCGTTGACATAGACTAGGATCCCATAAATCAGCTTGTATTGATGCTTCAAACCAGTTACAACTTTAAGTCCAGTGTTTCAGGTTAGCAATCATCTTCACTTCTCATCCTAACTTATCTAATCACAAGCAGAGCTTCAAGAGCCTAGTGAAAACTATTTACAATTAGAAGTCTCAAGCTCAAGTATATTTCAAAGTTCTGCAACCAACATTTTCTCATCTTCTACAGAAGTATTTATAGAATAATGAGAAGGTGGGATCTGATAAAAGATCTCCTCGGTCAATTAATACAGATTAATGCTTCTCGACCTTTGAGGGGATCAATGGAGAAGAGTACAGATATTTCACTGTTATTAATTGATTTACATTTAAGATTAAGATCGGTGGGAGATTTTGTTGACTTTTAAGGCTCTGTTTCATGATATAATAACTCTGTTGATATTTTGCATTAAGTTCTTCGGCTGAATTAACTCTTTGGTGGTTGTGAGGTAAATATCTGATTTTCTAATCAATAACTTTGGCCTTTGTTGAATTCTTGTGGCTACAGGTGGCACTGTGGTAGCTGGGAGGAATCAATTGGCCTCAGGTGTGGCGGTGGACGCCTTTCTGTCTGATAAAACACTCATGATTTTCTTTAGCTGTGTTTTAATTTGGAGGATTAGGCTTTTGATAATTAATCTTAGCCGTAATCCCCACAGATCTGTCTTCAATCTTCTGTCTTGTCGTGTTTTAATCCTTGACACTGATACTCTTTTGATTCATTTTAACTCTGTGTCTTGTTGATGTGTAGGGTCGCACTGGGCTCGTGAGGCATCAATGCCCATGAAGCATTGACGAGATGTGGAAATTGAACCCATGGATGGCTTCCCTTTAATGAATCGAAGGCGTGAGAATCATCATTCCCAGCCTTCGGCTTTTTCTTAAATATAATGGAAAACCATTAATCACCTGCAAAACATAAACTATTTAAGAAATCCTGCGATTATTGGGTAAAACTGCTTAGAAGGCTGCGGGGAGGAGCATGGTCGTTGGATGGCATTATCTAACGGTGTAGATCTTTTCACGGAGGTTAAAAGAAGGGTAGAGGGAGAAATAAGTCAAAACTGTTGATCGCGTAGAGATCAACGAGGGGATTACACGTTAAAATCCTCTTGGTGGAAGGCGGAGGGCAATGAAACCATGAGGGAAAGATCTGGGACCATCCGATCTGGACACGTGGACAGCCCAGATCTAATCGGAGGATCGCAATTGGCGGGGGAAAAACAAATGTTAAAAACGAACCCAATGAAAAGATCTGATGCGATCAAATGTAGACCGTCAATTTGCAGATTAGATCGACGGTGGGAGATGCATCGGGAGATAGCAATTGGCAGTTTTGAATAAAAAAATTTAAACGAACCAATAGAAAAACTTTGATGCGATGATTTTGGGGTTGTCGATCTGTAGATCAGATCAACGGTGGAGGATGGATCGGGGAATGGCCATACGGAGATGGGGAAATATTTGATGCATTTTGACGAAAGCTTGCGATGCGATTAAGCACCGATCGTTGATCGGATTTAGATCAACGGTCAACATCGTTGCAGGACTTGCATTGGCCGAAAACCCTTTATAACATGAAAAAACCCAAAATTTAATATAAACAAAGTTTTTATGCATCAGGGAGGGTTTATATATAAGAAATGGATAGGCGCCCGACTGCGAGGCCTTGGTCTATATGGAATGATAATAGGCCCAAGGCTTATGCATATGAGGGCCAATTGCAATCAGAGGTCGGGTTTGGGCTTTTCAATCTAACCATTTGAATTAAAAAACATAACTCCAACACATTTAGACCAAAACTTTAGGTAAGTGGGTTTTATGACTTTACAAAAATATGCATTAGAGACGGAAATTTATAATGTTATAGCACCCGATTGCGGGCACTCGGGTTATATAAAACAATAATATGATCAGAGGATATAATGCACAAGGCTAATCGCATCGAAACTTTTTGGCATGGCACCAAGACTTATGCGCTTTAAACCTTTCCAATGTGATAAGTGCCACAAGGGCTTAGCGTCTGGTTCTAGCACCTGGGCATACGGTGGGGAAGTGGTTTAGGACTTAGGCCCAAGGGGGCTTAAGCCTGTGGTAAACAAACTCATTTTTTATGAAAATTTTCCAAGTTTTCAATGGATTTGGGGGTTTTGACAGAGTTCAAAAAGGAGTTTTAAACTCTGTGAAGGGGATTTTATGAAAGGTGAACAGGGGAAAATGAAAAATAGAGGAATTTATGGGAGTGAAAGGGGTAAAAAATGAAGGTTATTTTTGTGGTGGAAAGAGGGAAAAATGGCCTTTGCAGCAGTATTTTCAATTATGGAAACAACATAATTTCAGAGTATGAAATGGGAACAACAGTGAAGATTAAGACTAATGACCAGATGCCTTCATTAGTCTTCAAGAGATAACACTTTTTTCAATAAAATATGTTCCTTGAAGGCTCTAAAATGATTTAGCCACCATTTGGTATGACAATTTTTATTAGTGGCTAACAGATGGCATGGAAGCTGGCATGGAGTCTAATATGGATGACATGGAAGCTAAGATCAATGAAATAATGGAAAACATGAAGAATGATCTAAAAGTAGACATGGAAGGTTTGAAAAAGTTGATACAAGAAATGTTTCCTAATGGTGAAAAGATAGTAGAGGAAACTCATGATGAGAACAAAATAAATGTTGATCGTGATTTCATAAAATCTAATGTTGGCAAGAAGAACCACCATATTCCAAAAATGGATATGAGGAACTTTGATGGAAAGGATCCTGTAACATGGATACTACAGATGGAGCAATATTTTGATCTCCATAATGTTTAAAACACACAAAAGGTACGCATTGCAACTTTACATTTAGAACAAAATAAATTTGTATGGTATTGATGGCTTTGCTCCCATAAAGAAATTGTCACTTGGTAAATTTTTACAAAGGAAAGGATAGCACATTATGAGGATACAAATAGAAACACCTTCTTTAGCCAATTGATAAATCTCAAAAAAAAGGGTTTAGTGGGGGAGCACATTCAGGACTTCCAAAAATTGAATATAAGGGTAACTGATATTCCAGAGGAACACAGGATTGATCTCTTCATAGGTAATTTAAAGGATAACATCCAACATGAAGTTCGCATTTTGGAACCTGATTCATTGGAGAAGGCATTCAGGTTGGCAAGAAAAATTGAACATAAAATTATGGCAACAAGGAAGCCTACCACTCACTTCTATAAAGAAGGAAGTGTTGCTACGCCTAGATTTCCACAACCTACAAGGTTGAAACCACAACAATTGGAAGAAAAAACAGCAAAAGGGCTTTTCTATAGTTGTGATAGAAAATACACTAAAGGTCATAAGTGTGCTGAGAAGAAATTATTTTACATAGATTGTGAAGAGGAAGAAGAAAATGAACAAGAAGAGGATATACACCAGGAACCAACCCTAGAAGAAGAAGAAATGAGTCCGACCATATCGTTTAATGCATTGGCGGGAATTAACACTCCTCAAACTCTCAAGATAGAAGGACATATCAAGAAGAAAAAGGTAACAGTTTTTATTGATTTAGGTAGTACCCATAATTTTATTCATTGTAAGGTAGCCAAGGAATTTAATTGTTTCCTATACCCAGCACCAGAATGTCAAGTGATGGTTGCAAATGGAAGAACTATAAATTGCTCTAGAAAATGCCATAATATCAAGCTAACCATGGGGGAATATGTGTTGACAAGTCCAATGCTTTCCATTCCTATGGGAGGTGCTGATGTTGTACTAGGAGTACAATGGTTACAATCTTTGGGGACGGTAGCTTTTAATTTTCAAGAACTTTTCTTGAAATTTTTTTCAGAAGGAAAGGAAGTCGAATTAAGGGGTATTGAAGGGAAGCCGAGAAGGATAATAAGCTCTAATGTCATGACAAAGCTTCTAAAGAAAGAACAACGAGGCATAATTGCACAATTATGCTCACTAGAAGTTCCGACATCAAAATCATCTATTTCTGCAGATCTCCAACAAGTCCTGGACAATCATTCCAAGGTGTTTGAAACTCCCAAAGGACTCCCACCTATTCGTGATCATGATCATGCTATTCATTTGATTCCAGGAAGTGTTCCTCCAAACATCAAGCCTTATAGATATCCTTATGTCAAAAAGAGCGAAATTGAACGTATGATTGCAGAAATGTTAGAGGCGGGTATAATTCAACCTAGTCAAAGTTCTTTCTCTGCTCCTGTAGTATTGGTACACAAGAAGGATGGATCATGGCGAATGTGTCCGGATTATAGGGAGCTCAATAAGCTCACCATTGAAGATAAATTTCCCATTCCTGTGATTGATGAATTATTGGATGAATTACATGGAGCAATTTATTTTACCAAGTTGGATCTTCGTTCAGGATATCATCAAATTAGAATGAAGACTGAAGATATTCCAAAAACAAGATTTCGAACTCATGAGGGTCATTATGAATTTTTGGTCATGCCTTTTGGCCTTACCAATGCACCTTCTACATTTCAAGGGTTGATGAATTCCATTTTCAAACCCTTCCTTAGAAAATTTGTGCTAGTATTTTTTGATGATATACAAATCTACAGTAGGTCTTGGAAGGATCATGTTGAACATGTTGACAGGGTGCTCAAACTATTGCAGGAGAAACAATTATATGCAAAAACATCCAAATGTTTCTTTGGAGTACAAGAGGTGGAATATCCGGGTCATATTGTATCTCACGAGGGTGTTAAGGTAGACCCTAACAAAATTAAAGCCATTAAGGAATGGAAAGTCCCCACGACCATAAAGCAGTTGCGCAAATTTCTCGTGTTAACAGGGTATTATCGCAAGTTTGTTAAGAATTATGGGAGAATAGCAGCACCTCTAACAACATTATTGAAGAAAGATGCATTTTCATGGACTCCTGAAGCAACTAAGTCCTTTGAACATCTTAAAGAGGCAATGTGCCTAGCACCGGTCTTAGCTACGCCAGACTTCACAAAAACCTTTATTGTGGAATGTGATGCCTCAGGAAATGGAATTGGTGCAGTTTTAATGCAGGAAGGAAGACCCATTGCTTTTGAAAGTCATCCAATTAAAGGAAAGTATTTACAGAAACCTATTTATGAGAAGGAAATGTTAGCAATACTGCATGCACTAAAGAAATGGCGAACTTACCTAATGGGAAGACACTTCAAGGTAAAAACTGATCATGATAGTCTTAAACACTTTTTGGAACAAAGACTATCGTCAGAAGAGCAGCAAAAATGGGTCACAAAGATGTTGGGTCATGACTTTGAAATAATCTACAAAAAAGGAAAGCTTAATGTTGTTGCAGATGCACTCTCAAGAAAGAATGAAGAGGTGGAAGCATTGCTTTGTGCCATTTCTATTATCCAACCAAATTGGATAACCGAAGAAAGAGATGAATGGAAGAAGGACAAAGATGTATGGACACTCATTCAAAAGTTGCAGCAAGATCCTAGTACATCTGATACATTTAGTTGGAAAATTATTCCTTATGGTACAAAGATCGCTTATATCTTTGTAAGAATTCCCAACTAAAACAAAAGATTCTTCTGGAATTGCACACTTCTCCTTTAGGAGGACACTAAGGATTTTTAAAAACTTACCACAGGGTGAAGAAAGAATTTTTTTGGGATGGCCTTAAATCTGATATTCGAAAGTTTGTGGCGGAATGTTTGGTTTGCCAGCAGAATAAAGTGGAAACAATTAAGACCCCAGGACTTCTGCAACCTTTATCCATTCCAAGTCAACGTTGGGAGGAGATTTCAATGGATTTTATCACAGGTTTACCTAAGTCCGAAGGAAAGAGTGTCATCATGGTGGTAGTTGATAGACTTACCAAGTATGCACACTTTTGTGCATTATCTCATCCATTTAAAGCAAGTATAGTGGCTACTACATTTATGGACACAATTCAAAAGCTACATGGAAACCCAAGGGTTATTGTGAGCGACAGAGATCCCATTTTTACTGGAAATTTTTGGACAGAGTTATTTTCTTGTTTGGGTACTCAATTAGCTCATAGCTCATCTTATCATCCTCAATCCGATGGTCAAACTAAGATAGTGAATAAATTTTTGGAAGGATATCTTCGTTGTTTTGTATCTGATAAACAAACACAATGGGTCAAGTGGTTACCTCTCGCTGAATGGTGGTATAACACTTCCTTCCATACCGCAACAAAAATGACCCCATTTATGGCACTTTATGGATATCATCCGGTTGCACTGAAAATTGTCACCTTGACATTCTGCTATCTGTATGAGCTCATTTTCACTCATACTTTCCTCCTCTGCAAGTCTTAAAACATCAGTTCCTCATGTCAAGCCTTAAAAATAAGAGAAAAGCTCTCAAAAGTCTCTAAAACTCTGGTATCACACTTTCTCTTTGTCTTACCTGTGGTCCCGCACCTAATGGTCATGTCTCCTGCGTACTTGACTGCACTTTCTCTGTTTTAAGGGTGCGGACCCCTATAAAAGATTAAAAAGGCGGAAGTAAACTCAAAAATATCACTTTCAGTCATTTCTAGAAGCTTCTGGAAGGAATCTTGCGGTGGCAAGTTCGCTCTTTTCAGGTTCATGTATCCCATGCCTTAAGGAGCTAACCCCTTGATGTGAGGAGCTTATCCCTTTGAAGGAGGATTGTGTCCCTTCATAGGTGGAACTGTAACCTCCTCTTTTGCACTATAAAAAGAGGCATAGGGCAGCCTCAAAGGGTTACAACTAACTAGACAATGGAGATTTTGAACATTGATGAGTTCAAGCTTTAGTGTTATTTGAGGTAAAGTGATGTTGGAACTTAGACTCTTTTAGCTGAGATTTTATGAGGAAAGATTACAAACCTGTATGTATCAAGGTTGAAAAAGGTTGTAAGGTTCTTCTTATTATTCAAAGTTAATACAAATAAGTTTGTTTTTCTCAATAAGCTGTCAATTGATTGTTTATTTTATGGATTCCTTAATCACCATAATAGATATGATTTATGAATATATGCTATGCAAGTGCTATTTGATGTTTGTTTGTTTGTGATTGCAGATCTTCGAAGATAACTCTTTCAGGCGACTGAAGGAAGACTACTACAAACAAGCGTTAGATCAAGGTAGGATCGTGACACCTTTGTAGCATTTACTTATAAATCATGATATATCTAGAGAAAGATAGATTTAGTTGTCTATTTGTTTCTAGACTATCTTCTGATACTAGGGAGATCGGTCTTGTTCGTAAGATCGATTTATCTGACCAACAAATTGGCGACTCCGCTGGGGAAAGAATTTGATTTTTGGGTTTTCTTTTATTTTGACTTGAGAAAATGGTTTTTTCTGCTTTTTGATTGATGTATACTGGCTTGGGTAGCTTAGTTTTAATTTGCTTTCAAAAATTTTAAGAACTTTTTTGTTTTTCTTGAAGTTTTCCGGGGACCGCACTTTGTCTTCACACACAGTGCAGGCATCTCCGCACTTTCCTTGAGTAACCAGTGCGGGACCGCACTTGTTTGCTCTGGGGCTTGCGGACTCTGTCAAATTTTTGAAAAACTTAAAATTTCCTTTTCAGACTTGGTCTAGATTTAATTTAGGATTCTTAGCATCTACCCAGATCTGTATTTTTCTGTCAGAAAGCCTTGTTTATGAGTTTCTTTCAGCAATTTTTTCATCTCATCAATCTCCGTTAAGTTAATTAGGCGTTTTGAGTCTTTTTTTTGAGAAATTCTTAATTTGATTTCCTTTGGTCATTACTTGGAGGCTTGTCTCAGTCTTTTCACAATTTTTTTTTTTTTTTTTTTTTTGCAAAAAAAGTTTCCCCCTCATTCGCCGGGGGGGGGGCTAAATTGTGTGAGTGTTAATCGCCTTTGAGTATTTTTATTTTTGATCTTTGGAACTCTCACCCAATTTTCTTTACTTGCACTTGATTAGTTCTTAGATTACATTAGAATCATCTTGTGTTTGAGAATTCCCTTGCATAGATCACATTTGCATAATTAGAATTCTCATTTTCAGAATATGAGTGAAAAATGTGCATAGATTACATTTGCATACTTTTCGAGTGAATTGTGCATAGATTACAGTTGCATAGTTTACATTTCAAAATCAATCATGGTATTTTAGACGTCTTCTTTGATTTGAATTCACATGTTTTTATGCTTGTTTTAAAAACACAAAAATAAAAAAATTGTTTTGAATTGATTAGCATTAGTTTTTCTTGATGAAATTAGTGCATTAGAAAATTTGTTATATTTTCTCTTATTGATCATTTTTTTGCATTGTTGGAAGTGAATGGAAACTCTCTCCCTATTTTAGTTAGGATTCATTGAATTGAAAAGATTACATTATCATATTCGATTGCATTCAGTTTTGGGTCGGGTCATAACACCATTGGTTTCATATCCATTTACCCTTTGAGTAATAATAGCCTAAATAACACAAAATGCTTAATTAAAATCAATCTAGCAAATTTTTATTTCTCTAGGGCTCTTTCCACCAACATAGCTCAGGCTAGTGTCTTGGAATAGGTTTTATTTAACTCTCCAAGATAGTAAAACAAACAAGTAGTCAATCTTGCGGTAGGAAAATTCCAATAGTAGCATGTATGCTATGGAAAGCTCCTCTTAAAGGAGTCAAGCACAAGATCATATCCGAACCAGTGAGGTAATCAATCCTTTATCATTGGGAACAATAGAATATATACACGTATTAACAATGGTAAACCTCGGATTGACCATTGTCGAGGAGCCTAGGGTCACTTATCTATAAACCTTGGATTATGTTAAGGAGCCTTCAAGGGGATTGAGCTTTGTTACTCTGCCCTTGCGTGTGTATCGGATCGTAGATTGTTCCCCCAGGTATATTTTTTCCTGTTGGTAACCTTAGTGGCCATAAACTTTAGGATTCTTTCCCAAGGTGACGGTAGAGAGAAGATCCCACTATACCTGGAGCAGACGTCGGCTAGACTCACTTGGACTCTCCGGAGGGTTATCTTCACTTGAGATGGGTTAAGTGGAGAAACTTGCACCGGTCTGTTTCATTAAGTAGGTTGTCGGGGTAACTGTTCCAACCGCCATTTCTGCATTAAAATTCTACGATGTTGGATTTCATCACCAATTAGTGTTTTTAGTGCGGGAATCTACTGTTTGTGTGTGGTTTTTTTGGGAAAAATACTGAGAAGGGGGCGTGAATCAGTATTTACAGCATATTAAAAACTTTTTACTTTTCTTTACTTCAAAACCCATACGCAACTTTCCTGAAGCAGAATCGCGTATATACGCGGATACCCTTTATTAAACTCGCGTATACACAGAGAACTAATTATGTCATTAATTCTTCACTTAAATCATTCCCTCATTTATTCATCAGATATTCAAAAAACAGTAAACATGTGCAGCAAGAACAGAATAAACCATCACACAAAGCATCACACACGAACACCAGGATTTTTAGGTGGAAACCCAAGTCGGGAGAAAACCACCGCTGCAGTTGCTCAGCCTTCAATATTTTATTATAGAGAAAACATCTTACATATGTGTTTATGCGTACTTACTGAAGACGCGGTGCACCCACCGCACTCGCTACGCCGCCCCACCCGGAAGGGGAGCTACACCCCCGACTGGCTAACCTCAAAGACCTTCGACCACGTTTCATCGTATTTTCAGACTGGACCCTCTTCATACATTTAAGCTCAATCATACAACCAAACTGATGCAGACAACTCAGAACATTAGAATACAGATAGCAGCAATACAACAGAATAGATCAGTCATTTCTTACCACAGACTTCAGCAAACCCTAGTTTGCATACGCGCTTTCACTTCACTGATGTCGCGTATATACGTGCTTACATTCACACAAACCAGCGTATACTTATGTACATATTACAGAACCAATTTAATTGCGCATACGTGCTTTTCTTTCAGCGAAGCCGCGTATATACGCGCTTCCTCTTCGGCGAACTAGCATATGGTTCTTCAGAGATTTTAGGTCATTGCATTTCTTCAGAACAGATACTTCACACAGATTTAACCCTTCACTTCAGACAGATGTTCGCCTCTTCTTGGATCTAATCATTCCATAAACAGATCTAGCAAATACAAGCACATTTCAGATCTAGATCTCCTTCTTCATCATTGGTGCATCATACACTCATATTTATCATTCAAGTGTAACCCTTTCCATTCAGATCTACTTCAGAGAGAAGTATTCATTCAAGCTCATACATCTTGCACCCACACACATGATTTGCATAATGGATTTCATCTCTTTATATAGGTTTATCCTTTTTCAATACCATGAGCCCCTTTTTCAATACCATGAGCCAAAACAACATTACTTCCGATGGTATTCCTGGACGGGGTCAATTAGGCGGATCATTACCCAATACAATGGGTCAATACCATAGTGGTCACCCCTGGTTTTGCACTTTTAGAGCGCTTTAGCCCATACGCGACTTTGCACGTTCTTTTCCGCATGCATACGCGACTTCCCTTAGACAGATCCGCGTATGCCTTGAGACATACTCTTTCACCATAGATTTAGCACAATCTGAATTCCTTTCTTCACTGCCTTCTGTACTCACTGTAGATACATCAGATTTACTTCATTAAGAACATATTCTATCAAGCACAACTTCATCAAGTAAGTTGTCATCATCTTCATCAAGGTGGGTTGCCATCAAGGACAACACTTTGCATCATATTGCCAATAGGTTTGACTCCTAGATTTGATAAGTGCGTGTTAATTTGTTTGTTTTTAATTTTAGAGACCATAGGTGTGAATTGTGAATTTTAATTGTTAGGTGTGAATTTTGAATTGTTAATTTGAGTTTTAAAATTTTTAATAAAATTCACTGAAGTTGAATATAATGGCAACTGTTCCAGAATTTACCAACCAAGGAATCCCTCTTAACGAGAATCCTAGTACTTTTCCTTGCTTTGGAAATGTTGGTCCTCCTTATATGGCTACATTGTCATTACCTGAATTTACAATAGGTTTACCGATATGGTTATTTTCAACTTCGTTGGCCCCAAATACTCCAATTGTTCCACCTCAACTGGATGCTTCACCTCAACAAAGTTTACCATCTCAACATCACCAACCTTCTGTTGACCCTTTACCTTCTTCGCCCAATATTTCTTCCTCCCTTTCTTCCTCTTCGCTTGGTAAAAGCCTTGACACTAGTAACCAGGTGGCTAAGAAGAAGAAGAAAGGGAAGAAGAAGAAGAAGAAGCAAGATAAGAAAGAAGTCAACCAGTCAACCATGGTTGTAAATGTTAGTAATGTTGAGGAAACCTCCAACATGCATCGTAAACCCAAATACCCTTGAGGCTTTGTAAGGGTGACCACTTCCTTATCAATTGTCTCGGTATTCCAAAGGTCTTGGAAGTATGGTCAGAAAAATCTCATCAACTTTCCATTGATTAATCAACCAGTGATAGTCAAGTTCCTAGGAAAAAGGGTAAAGTTAGGTTTCCTTGTAAGTTATGCAAAGGGAGTAATCAAACTCACATTTTCCCTCACATGGATGAAGCCTCAAAATTGTTGGAAAACCTTACTATTCTACAGCAAGAACTTCCAACTGGTTACCATCAAATTTCTCCCAACCTACCGTCAACTGACGGAGTGATTGATCTAATTTCAAGTACAGTCGATCCCACTCTTCCATTGCAGAGTGAAACTCATATCACTTAGGTTGATGATCCTTTAGTTGATCAAGTGGTCGAATCAATTTCAAATTCAGTCGATCCCATTCTCCCTAAAGAGAGTGAACTTCATACCACTCAGGTTCTTCTTGTTGCATCAGATTCTTCTACGCCAGGGGGCATTTCACCTATTTCTACAGAACCCCCTCCAAGTACTAAGGTCTTTTCCTTTGATTGGAATATACTGACAGAACCTCGTCTTCCTTCCTCCATCCCTTTCCAAATCATTGTGAAAGCTGGTGGTAGGAGCATATGCCGCACACATGTAGATGAAGGTGCTTCTGTTAGTATTTTATCCTCAACTTCTTGGAAAGCTTTGGGTTCCCCTCAACTTGTGCCTGTTACGCAGAATCTGAAAGCTTTTTATAAAACCATTAGTGAACCTTTAGGGATCCTTCCTAAGTTTTCTACTACTTTGGAAGGTAAAACTGTCTGTATTGATCTTATGGTAGTTCTAGGCCCCTTGGATTTCAATTTACTCCCTGGGCGAGACTATGTCTATGCAATGAAAGCTGTCATATCGACACTCTTTCGTGTGATGTCTTTCCATCACAATGGAAATATTGTGACTGTAGACTAGCTTTCATTCCCTAGTCTTGATTTGACTACCAATAATCCGACATCCATGAATGTTCCTCATATGAAGGTGGTAGCTACCCCGCCACAGGTTAATTATGTGGCACCCAGTCCCATATTTTCAGTTACCAATGCAAGTGAGCCTCTCACTGTTTGCTTGACTTCCTTTGAATTAGATCCGGTAATTGACATGGAAAACTCTATGGTATTATTTGAACACGATGTTCTTATCCCTTTTGAATCCCTTGACATGTGTTCCTTCCAGATAATTGTTCTTCCTTTTGATGAAGACCTCTTGGAAGCCATGATCGAGGGGTGTCCCTTAACATGTCTTTCTTCCAGTTGGAAACCATAACAAGGTCACCTTGAGGATAGTTCCTTTTACTGTGTCAACCTCATTAAAAAATGAAGCAGTTAATCGAGAGCATAGTTACTTTTCTTGTGTCAAGCTCGTTAAAAAAAATGAAACGAGCTTCCAAGAGGAAAGTTCTTTTCCTGAGTCAACCTCGTTAAAAAATGAAACAGATTCTTACGAGGATAGTTACTTTTACTGTGTCAACCTCGTTAAAAAATGAATCAGTTGGTTATAGGATAGTTCCTGTTACTAAATCAACCTTGTTAAAAAATGAAACAAATTCTTACGAGGATAGTTCCTTTTACTGTGTCAACCTCGTTAAAAAATGAATCAGTTGGTCGGAGGATAGTTCCTGTTACTGAGTCAACCTCGTTAAAAAATGAATCAGGTATGAGGACAGTTATTTTCCTATGTCAACCTCATTAAAAAATTAATCAGTAGGTAGATTGTAGAGAGTAGATTGATAGGTTAGAAATAAGTAGTTTCTAAGGATGGTTCCTATTACTGAGTCAACCTCGTAAAAAATGAATCAGGTATGAGGAAAGTTCCTTTTACTGCGTCAACCTCATTAAAAATGAATCAATGGATCAAGAGGAAAGTTCCTTTTATTGTGTCAACCTCATTAAAAAATGAAACACGTTGCCATGAGCATAGTTCTTTTCCTGTGTCAAGCTCGTTAAAAAATGAAACAAATCCTCCCCTAATTGAGTCGAATCTTTGACTAGATTTTGTAAATGTTAAGTCGTATATTTAGGTTAGTTATTTCAGTTTTTGCATAATGTTATTCCAGTTTTAGGTCAGATCTTTCATATGATCTCGTAAATGAACCTCCAGTCCATCCAGCTATTAATTACCAGTAGTATTTTTAGTTGAATGAAATGAAGCTGGGGGGGCATGCACTCTAGCAGTTATGCTTGGGGGGCATTCAAACCTATGTGAAGCATAGTTTTTCTCTATTTCAAGCTTTTGTAAAAATGAAACCTATCTTGAGTCGATTTCGGTTATTATTTTCAAGACTCATTAAACTCCTGAAAATCCCGAGATTATTTTGCTATCTTTCATTCTCGCAAAACACATGAAAATGTTGAGTTCTTTCTGTCTTTTCCTGCTCGTAAATTAAATTGAAAGTTGGCCATATGAGTACATTTTTATCCCTTTTTCAAACTCATTAAAACTTACAAAAAAGAAAAAACCATGAGTACATTTTTATCACTTTTTCGAACTCGTTAAAACTTACAGAAAAATCAAAACCCTGGAGTTCTCTTTTAAGCCCTTTTCAAACTCTCTAAAAATGAAAATATTGCCGAGTACTTGACTATTTGAACTCGTTAAAGTAAATGAACGGTCATCCCTTCAGTATAAGTTTACCCCTTTTCCGGACTGAAATGGACTATTTACGAAAAAGGTATACGTTGACTAATTATGGTCAATAGAGTTCTCTCCCGCATTATTTTATCCTTTTTCGGGCTCAAGAGACTAAATTTATGAAAAATTACACCCATGGAGTTTTCTTAAGTGTTTTCTTCTGACTCCCTAAAATTGAAAAAAACCGAGTTTCTCCTATACTGGACTTGTTAAAATTTAACAGTAAAGGACCTGTTCAATTTCAAACAAGAACGAACCACTCCTTCTTAGGGTCAGAGTTTTAAACTAAGTTGGACTCATCCGAAGGATGAGCTTATAAACAAGCAAATGTTATCCTCCTCAAGCTTGTCAAAAATAAATAGGTACTTGCCAGAAATGGTGGGAGAAAAGAGAGGAAACCAAACCTGTTTGTTACATTTTGATTATTCGAAAAACCATTAACCACTCTTGAACATGACACTTTTGTTCACCTGGGTTGGGAAAATCCTTCGCCTAACAGTTAATCAAACCATATTGAAAATCTTCAGCCGGTTTCTAGGTATTAGCTTTGGGTCAATTGTCACCAAGCCATCTGCAGTGTCGTTATGTGTTCAAGAGGACAGTTCAAACAAACCATTCATCTGCAAAATATTTGTCTTCCATTTTGACCGTCCCTGAGTCAGTCCTTGCCAATATATTTCTTCAAAACTTGATCTATGATTTCGTGTTGCAGGCTTGCCTACAACGAATCACTTTCTATCGACGACAACTCATTATCTAGGAAGTTGATCTAGAAATCGTCAGTACCTTGAAATATGCATGCCTTAATGGCAGGTTTCGCCTTCGATGACAGTTGCATCATTGACCTTTGATCGAATGATTCCATGACATGTTCGACTTTAGCTCATTCATTCACATTTCATGGATTGTACTGAGTACTTTGAGGGCCATTGACATTACTGGTGGTTACTCTCACACTTGTTAACAATTCACATTATGGACTGGTAATCAAGTGGTTTCTACCATGTTCGACTTCGACACATTCATTCACATGGATAGAATCGTACTAGTTAGAGAAGCAGAAATCAAGACCCTGGATCTAGTTTCTACCATCCAGGCTTCCAGGAATTTTGTTATTAATTTATACAGTGGACTATTCATTACATATGGCTGTGCCCATGCTATGTCTACACTATTGATGTAATATTAAAATCATTTCTGTATCAGAACAAGTTTAGTTAGTTTTGATCTGAGTATAGGAATGCCTACCTCAGCGATGATATGTCTACATATATATATTTTTCATTGAATGTTTTTACAGGTTTCGATTGGGGTGTCCACAGGATGATCCTTGAAATGATAAATTACTTCACTCTTCATACATGACAGACTCTATCTTCATCTATTACAGACTTCGCACTTTAGGGGGCAATCTGTTGCACTGAAAATTGTCACCTTGAAATTTCGTTGTCTGTATGAGCTCATTATCACTCATACTTTCCTCCTTTGCAAGTCTAAAAACATCATTTCCTCACGTCAAGCCCTAAAAATAAGAGAAAATCTCTCAAAGTCTCTAAAACTCTGGTATCGCACTTTCTGTTTGTCTTACCTGCGGTCCCGCACCTAATGGTCATGTCTCATGCGTACCTGACCGTAATTTCTATGTGTTAAGGGTACGGACCCCTTAAAATATTAAAAGGGTGCAAGTAAACTCAAAAATCTCACTTTCAGTCATTTTTAGAAGCTTCTGGAAGGAATCTTGCGGTGGCAAGTCCGCTCTTTTTAGGTTCATGTATCCCATGCCTTAAGGAGCTAACCCCTTAATGTGAGGAGCTTATCCCTTTGAAGGAGGATTCCATCCCTTCATAGGTGGAACTGTAACCTCCTATTTTTCACTATAAAAAGAGGCATAGGGCAGCCTCAAAGGGTTACTAATGGACAATAGAATTGATGAGTTCAAGCTTTAGTGTTATTTGAGGTAAAGTGTTGTTGGAACTTAGACTCCTTTAGCTAAGATTTTATGAGGAAAGATTACATACCGGTATGTATCTCGGTTGGAAGAGTGCAAGACCTGTCAGAGTAGAGGAAATTCTTGCTTCGGACCCTAAGAGGACCTGTTCAACATCAAGGCTGAAAAGGTTGTAAGGTTCTTCTAATATTTCAAAGTTAATACAAATAAGTTTGTTTTTCTCAATAAGCTGTCATCTGATTGTTTATTTTATGGATTCCTTGATCACCATAATAGATACGATTTATGAATATATGCTATGTAAAGTATTTGATGTTTTCTTGTTTGTGATTATAGATCTTCAAAAATAACTCTTTCGGGCGACTGAAGGATGACTGCTACAAACAAGCATTGGATCAAGGAAGGATCGTAACACCTTTATGGAATTTACTTATAAATCGTGATATATCTAGAGAAATATAGATTTAATTGTATTTTTGTTGCTAGACTATCCTCTGATACTAGGGAGATCGGTCTTGTCCGCAAGATCGATTTATCCGGCCAACACATCCACCATCCATCACATCAACTTTAAGAGAAAATTCAAAGGTTCAAGTAGTGAAATATCACATCGAGCATCAACAAGAAGTTATCCAACCCTTAAAGGATAACCTGAATCTGGCACAAAATCGAATGAAACAACAGGCAGATCAACATCGCAGTGAGAGAAGTTTTGATGTAGGAGATTGGGTATTTTTACGGCTACAACAATACAAACAAATGTCCCTCAAGCAAGCTAAGAAGGATAATAAATTATCGCCAAAGTACTATGGTCCTTACAAGGTGTTGCAAAATATTGGTACTATGGCATACAAATTGGAGCTTCCCGCTTCTTCACGAGTGCATCCAATTTTCCATGTTTCATGCTTAAAGAAGGTTATAGGTGAAAATCTTCCAGTTCAAACAATATTTCTAGAACTTGATGAGGAAGGAAAAATCATATTGGAACCCGAAGCGGTCACGGAAAAAAGAACTCGACAACTACGGAATCGATCAATTTCAGAGTATCTCATCAAGTGGAAGAACTTACCCACTGAATATTCTACATGGGAGGATGAGAATTTTATACAGAAGCACCCATAGCTACTCAAGCGTTGAGGACAACACTTTTTTGAAGGAGAGGGGCATGTTAGGTCCCTATATTACTAGTATAGTCCCTTATTGTTGTTAGTGTAACCCCCTTATTGTTATTATTATACCCCTGTAACCCCCATATTGTTATTATTGTGCCCTTAAATTATTATTGTTAGGTCAGCTAGGATTACATTGTGGCCCCACTAGGATTACATTGTGGCCCCATGGACTCCTATATATAGAAAGGAGGTTTTGTAATTTGGATCATCCAAGAATTGTTCATTTATGTAATGTATTGGAGTTTTCCCCCTCGAAGTGGCTTATTTCTAAGGCGTTGATATCTATTTTCTTCTATTTTTGGAGTTGGTTTTACAACACTCACCAACGAAGTATGTATCGGATCAAATACCAATAATCAAGCTGAATATGATGTAGTCATTGGGCTTTTGAGTGATTCCTCCAACCAGGGCATTCACCACCTACATATCTATCTTGATTCCCAGCTATTGGTATCACAATTAAACCAATATTTTGAAGTATGGAAGTCACACGTATTTAGGAAGTACTTTCATACACGATGATTAAGTCGGCATTTTGATCACATAACATTTAAACGTGTACCAAGAAATAAAAACCAGACATCCAATCACATATATAACCACATCCTAGACTGGAATTCATCTCATATAAACCATCATCCATAAAAAAACAGAACATAAAAACATAAATATCAATCATAGACACATAACATCCATCATAAGAAAAAAATAACAGCCATAGACACATCATAAGAGCTACAGAAAATATACATCTCGCATATATATATAAAAAAAAATATGAGTCGTAGTATACAAGTCATGTCCCTGACCACAATTTCAGTCAAAAAATATATGTACATGTCATCAAAATAGGGAAGCATCCTCATAATGGATGCTTTCCCTGAGCATACAAATATCCCTAGGGTTGTGCCCCACCTGGCGGGTCCTCTAAACCCATGGCTGCACCTGCTGCCAGTATAGGTGCAGCAACCAAAACTGAAAGTGTCGCACGATGCAAATTTGGGTGATGCACCCTCTCTCGAGCCATCACTGCCTCGAGCTATACATTGTACAGATGATAAAAAATTCCCCAAGTCAACATACACCAAGTCAATCTCTCTAATTGACTCCATGAGTAAGCTAGACTAGCTACATGAGCATCAGCAGCCTCAGCCTGAGTCTCTGTCGCTAGCACCCTGAGGTTAGTAGCAACCAACTACTCCTCAACCACCACAACAAAAGCCTCAGCCACCTCAGCATGGGAAAGGAGGGCAACATCCCGTCTAAAAGTTGTAGAACTACTTCCCTCCCCGGAAGGGCCCCCCAACACCTCCCTGACCAGCCCCACCTGGGACCCTCCTAAATGGCTGATTTCCCACAAACAAGTAGTAGTATTCCCCGCCAAACCCACATCCGCAAGAGAAACAAAAAATAGTGTCAGTGTCACCATAAAGGACATATAAATCTATACATGATAAAATCATCAAATAATGAAAAAAACATTGAAAGGTCATACCTGTTGGGCCCCATACATAACCCACAAGAAGACCCATATCTGGGTCCCCCTGGATGTCCATCCCTGAGTATGGGTAGTCCAGAAACATCTGTGGGTTTGCTTAGAGCCATGCCTCCAACGTTGCATCCCAATAGCGACTAGCCTCCCCTCCTCCACCTTGGGGCATCACAGGTGCCCACTGCCACATCCAAGGATCCCCAGGAGGACCCAAGGGCACTGGCACAAAATTTTTGAGCATCACTACCCTCCTATACATAATAATACATAAGATTCTCGGATAGGTGAAGATCTTAGAAGACCCATTCTCGGCCTTGCCTAGCTATGTCACCATGCCATCGTAAACATGGCGAGCCCAGTCATAGAACTGATTAGCATGCAGCCTGCGCAAGACACCAATATGTGGACCTGGCACCCTATTGGGTGATGACAACCCTGTCAGACAAATTATCATTGCCAAGGCACCCCTTTCAGCTAAATATTTCGCAGAGCTGATGCAAACACATCCTTGTGTAATTGCTTCAGGACCATAGTGATACTGAGCCCAACACCAGATGTTCACTCTCCCAGGTGGGAGTGGGTGTGGAAGAGCCCCCCCCTGAGGTAGCAAACCAGTCACGAAGTAAATTTCCATCTCAAGTCGGATGACGACATCTCTATGGCGCAACACCATAACACAATGTCTCTTGTTCCATCAAAAAACCAGAAATCAAAGAAGACCATCCAATGACCTCAGCAGGTTTTACTCAAGAAACTTGAGCAACCCATATTGTGCCAAAACCCCGCGAGCACCAAGGCCTTGGGCCACAGCTGCTCAAATATTGGGCCAATATCTCTCTTTCCACAACATCTTGTTACCAGAGAAAAACCAAAAATAAGTGACTAAAACCCAAAAAATAAAAATAAATAACTTCAAAAAAATTTAAGCATCGCCACGCCTGTGTAGAGAACAAGCACGATGACTGCGCGTCTGTATTAGATACATATGCGTGAATAATCACGCAAATCCTTTTCCAAGTGTGAAGTACTCGCACAAATATTTCCTTCTGTGTGAGGACCATGCAGGTCAGCCTCTATCGCCCACGCGGTTGAGACAAAAAATAAATATAAAATTCGTACAAAATCACATTTGTACGGACCCCCCCCCCCCCCAAGCAAAAAAGTGAAAAAAATGAAAAGCTAGACATTCGGGGCCCTACATGACACTAACGACACGAATCCCAAGTACTCAGGTTGACTGCAGGGGCTCAGCTCTGACCTCAGACTCTCAAACGACACAAATGAGTTCAAATGAGCCATATTGGCCCATATATCGCCCTTTCCTCATTATTCAATAGGCCATAACTGGATCTCAGAAATCCCAATTGCAAAACCGCAAGAAACACAGTGATCTACACTCCATCATGTTCAAGCTAGGCCCCATACATCCATCCCTCAGAAAAAGTCATTTTTTCAGTCACAGCAAGTATGCCCTCTCTTATTTCTTTACATTCAAAGTTATTTCAATATGTTTGAATAAAAAATATACTTTTACTTGGGGTATTGGTTGCAGGTATCACAAACACGCCAAATCACCATATACCTCAGTCAATAAAGGTACAAGAGTAGGTATCATTCTATCCCTAGCATGATAGGCTCCTCAAAGAAGCTTTTCATATATTGACATCATTTTACCACAAAAATAAACCATAGGTTTCATACACCCAACCATGTTTATCGTCACCCCACCATGCTCATGATAAACATTCTCGTAGGTCAGTAGAGCCTCACCCTCCATGACATCCATCACTCCTGTAGACCATACACCAAATGTATGGAGCCATGGCCATAAAATCAAATTCCAGGAAGTACTTAATGCTCATTCATCTGTCATATAGCAGGTCAAGGTTTACCCATGTCATGTTAACACCCCTTTCCTGAGCTACCATTATCATCAATAGATCAAATACACACCACCACGTCTCACACTGGGCCTATCACAACCCCACTAGCATAGCCCATCTACGACATTTTTTCATCCACTTCATCACCCCCGTCCCGAGACCAACCAATGGGGCCCCCACCCTCAACAAAACACCTTCCTCACACCATAGTGAAGGATTATTTTCATGTTTATAGGGGCAATCATCTTTGTGCTTGTACATCCAAACCCATTCTATATTATTTTGGCAAGTGTACAAATTTTTTTTAAGAGAGAAATCCCACCCATCCATTCACATTTATCACCTAGCAGCAGTCCCCAATCACCCTTGGTCAGAGCTACATATTCTTTACCAACCCCCACCATGACACTCATAACAACCATACACCCACCCTCAGTGTCCAACCGACTCCAGGGATTTCCTCACCAGAAATTGTTATGACTGCTGCTAGTCACATTTACAGCTCCAACCTCAGGCCACTTAACTACCATCATAATTTATAGCCATTTTTCATCATCATGCCTAATTTAACCTATCACATCATGCCCTGCTACATCAGAAACCTTGGTCCCATGCTTCCTTCTTGTCGACCACAACAAACATTTTCCAAGAAGGAGGTAGTACCTTGGATGACTCCCCACCTCAATAGGGGCATCCCCGGATGGCACTATGGGAATCAACATTTCCCATTAATGTCTTCGATTCTCTTGAAATTTGACTTCAATATAAACTTTCATGTCAACATGGTATCGTACTTCATAACCGTTTCACTCTGTCATAACTCGTCGAAGACTCGTGACTTGATAATCATCTCTTTCAGCAATGCTTGCATGGGAAGGTCTCCAACAGTCAAATACCCATGCATACAATGAGAACTTGTTCTAAACAAACATTACATACTAATACTATGTGTGTGGGAACCATATTTAACCTTCTTTCAAAGAAAAAATGCCCCTGAGGGCATCAACAACCATCACCATCAAACAACAACAGGTCACTACCAAAAATTGACATAAACAGAACCTCTATCTATCAGATAAGCTTAACTATTCAAAACATCACGAGCATCAAACATGCCCGCCTTGGAGAAATATTTTATTCATTCTATATCTTGCAGGTTTCTAACAGAGAACGATGTCATTTTTGCTCATGGCAAGAGGTCTCCAACCTCATTTCTCAAGCAAGTTACTCTCTCTCTCTCTCAAAAGGACTACACAGAAAAAGAAACTATAATGTATTTTGGCTATATATTTCTTCCTAGACCTCATACATTAGGGGGAAACTGTTAACACTAGAAAATAGCACAATAAAAATATATTAGAAAATGTCAAGAAGAAGGTACATATAAATATTTACAAGGAAGAAATGCATTGGAGGAGATAAAAATTTTAATTTTCCTAAGGTCAACAGGAAATATTTTTGGACTACGCACAAGAAGCACTGGCTCAGAGCATGCATTGTGGCTTTTCCTTCAATATCCATGTAGAATGCGACTATCCCTCCAATAGATGCACAGTCCTAGGGATGTATAATTTCACCATCCGAGACCACTTGGCATGCTTGGAAAAAAATATTCTCACTCAACCTAACCAAGTACAGTCACCTTTGAGCCACCTTGAGGCTTTAGTGCAGCACACAAAGGAATCATACCCCCACTCTTGTGTCACCATCCATCTTGGACCAAGAGAGGGAGGAAATTTTTTAAATTGGTCTATAAAAGTTAACCATGGGAAGAGAAATGGGAAGCACATTGTTATGCTAGCCAAATTTCTCAACAGAAAACCAGCGTGTGTTGTCCAGCAGCAAGAGGATTGGAAGGATTCAGTTTTTGGCCACCCACCACCTCAATCCACGAGAGAATATTTCACCACGTGTCCATATATCTAACATCCTTTGAGAGGGAAGAGAGGCTTGCTGAAAACTTGAGGCGAAGAGACCCCCCTTGTCTTGGATATTGGAGCTCTATATCTCGAATGATCCACTACAAGATATTTATCATTCTATCTTCATCTACTACCAACACCTAATAAAGGGAGAAATATCTCCATTGTTGAGTTATTAGTGTGTTTGATCTATTGAGCGTGTTTCTTGTGCATGTTGTTTTTTTTTTATTCATTCTTTATGTAGCATGCTATGTTTCCATTTAACTTGTCTTATTACATGTTGAACTTGTTCCACTAACGTTTGACAAACCAATTTGAACTGTGACTTGCATGTAGGTAAGCAACCTCCCTACTAAGAAAAATATATTTCATCCGCCCATGTGTCGAATACACTACCACAATAGAGATGTTGTAAAATGTTATGTAAGGTGTTATGTGTTAGTGTCTTGTGATTTAGCAGATTGGTAGACCAAATGCACAGGGTAACATCATACCAGTCTTTGGAGTCCTAGGACCTAGCCTTCCTTCACTTTAGATGGTTGATTTTAGGCTAGTTGTTAAGTGTAGGGTTTGTTTTTTTTTTTTTGGTTGGGTAAGATGATTAAGTGGGATAGGTGGAATGAGAGGTTATAAAACATTGGGCTATGGAGTCTATGAATTCATTGATATCTCAATAGTGAATCGGGGTACATCATAGGGCAAATATAGAGTAGTCAATGGATCTTTAAAGTTTATGGGTGAGGTGAGATGGACATTAAGTTTGGGAAACAAGGTAGGGAAAAGGGTAGTTAAGAATCCTTTTTCAAATACCTATGAACAAGAAGGTATTAAATACTGATAAGAAAAGATACTAATCATGAGATAGGGCACACCATTTACTCAATGACAATACTTAAACCAACAAAAATTCAAGATACATAATTCTAATGAAATATAGAAGGCGAAAAACTCATTTAACTTCTAGTGATTCTGCCTTCAAGATTTAGAAAACATTTAAGATCACAAATAAATTTAATCCATGAAGAGGGAACTCCTAAACATCATAAATCAAGTTATAAATAACTTTGAGGCAAACTGATAAGCATGTACAAAGGGCAAGATCGAAACAAGACCTCTTTGGCTTAACCTAACAATCAATACATAAAAGAGAGATTTCAAGACAGAGTCTAGATAGCATCAAATAATTAGGGCTTACCATAAATCATATTTTTAAACTAGAATATAAATCCAATTATGAAATGAAAAAGCTTAGGTGGGCCTAAGGAGCAACTAAGAATTCCTCAAACTAACCTAGCAAAGGAAAACATAAAGATAATAGCAAACAAGAGGACTGAGGTGCCTCAAAACAACATTTCTCAACCTATACTTTTCTGAGCTATTGCAACATAGAAAGATGGACAAAATGATAGACAAGGAAAACATGAACAAAGCTAGAGATACATCACCATTAACTAAACTCAGGGATCCTGCAAGCAAGCCTTCATCATCATCAATCAAGGCAAATCATCCACAAGCTCCACAACACCAAAATTCTCTTTAACCTCAAACAACCATGTATTGCTCTTAAAATCATCAAATGCCAACATTTACAATGAATCCTCATGCTCTATATAAAAATCAAGGAGGAGAAAAACCTAATAGAGTATCTAGAATTCTTTTGGCTAATCAGAAGTATCTCTATTGTCCTTGAGGCCTTGCAAGGCCCAAGGCACAAAAATATCTAAAATAAATATATTTTCGACCATTTTTAGCAAAGAAATTGACCTTTAGGCTCTGACAAGCCTCCTAAAACTTGCCAAATGCACATTTTTACTTTTCAACCATAGGAGCGTAGCACTATGTTTTGAAATGAAATTTTATGCCAGGAGCATAGCACAGGAACAGGAAAAATGGGTCTTCTTACAACAGTGTTTTGAAGGCCTTCCCAATGTCAGAAAAGGCTCCGTGATGGCTTGTTGGAAATCCCTTGTGTTAGAAAATTATATATTATGGAGCAATGCAACACATAAAAAGATGTGGAAAATAAAAGCACACCAAACACATAAAACTAGAGAGACACAGATATACGTGGTTCACCCAGTTTGGGCTACGTCCACCCCGAACAGCCAGTCCTTCCTTTTTATTATCCAGCAAAAATGAAGAGACAAAACCTACAGCAGATCCACTGTAATATCCTCTGTTCTCTCTCACAGTCTCCCTCTCTATTTCTCACTCCGAGAATACACACACATAATACACATCCGCAATACAATACCCTCATATATACAAGGGGGTTGCCTTCTAGGGCAAAAAACCCTAATCTAAACATAACTTCTACCGTCAGATCATTTACCTAATGAACGGCCCAGATTGACTAGAAATTACTATACTTTTACAAGGCAATTTTACATATGTTTTTAGCTTTGGGGGCGCTACCCCCGAAAACCCCCGCCAGGGGGGGGGGCTCCAACCCCACAACAACGATTAATTATGGGCGGCGTTGCCGCCCCTTTTTAAGGTATAGGGGTCCAATGCTGTGATACAAAGTAAACAAGATAATCAGGCTCCACACCCAACACCTTGAAGTCTAATTTCCAAATATACCCTTTTTTCTCTAATATGACCTCTGAAACCTATTCAAAAAGTGAAAATTCCAAGATTGGTAGGAGCACAACACATGTCTTGAAAAGTAGGCAGAATGATGAAAAAGTGGGTGTTTTTGACCCTTTTGGAGGACCAAAACAACTCCAATTGATCTGAAACTTTGTGAGCATGTTATATGAGTGATGAGGAACCAAAAAATGCAAGCCTGTCCTCCTGACAATGCTCTCAAAAAAATCATAGCACCAGGTGTGCTGCACTCCTAGCCTCAAAATTGGAAAAAAACAAAAACTTGTCAAAATTCTCCCAAATTTGGTGGAAGTATGCCTCATGGGTTTTGGGAGACCTGTAGAGAAGCTTGAGCCAAAATACTAAGGTTAGCTTGGCTCTTTTCCTCTTTTAGTGCTTGGATCTCATTTTGGGCCTTTCTGAATTTTTCCCTTGCAAATTGTTTTCTTTAGGCATAATGCTTAGTAATTCTTCTTTGTAAATCCAAGTCTTTGTTAGCCTTCTTCAACTTGGACTCAAGGTGTATGTTGGCCCTCTCAAGCCATGATTCCCTATCATGTTCGATTTCCATTGCAAGGAGTTCATGGAGAGAAAGTTGTTATGCTTGGGCTGATTCTTCTTCCCTCTACTTTGCCAATGCTTTCTTTAGACCCATAGTTCTAGGTCTCCTTCTAGTTTGACCTTCTTTATCCTCACTCTCTTCATAAGTGCCCATGAACTCTTTCAACTTCACTTGTGCACCTTGAGCATCTCTCTAGTGTTTGAGTGCTCTAGCTTTATATATTTCCAATTGTGCTCCCAGGTGCCTATTTTCCAAGTCGAGGACATCATTTATACTCTTGGCCCTACCTAAATGTGTCTGGAGGTCTTTGATTTGTGCATTTCTGTCCTGGAGGAGCATGTTTGTAAGTCTTGCCTCATTCTCGTCATCACTATCTACCTGGATGATCTCAAAATCCCTCTCCACCTCATGGTCTTCTACTTCATCCTTTACCCTTTGCTTTCTTTTGTCCAGTGGCTGAGTTGAAGTAGATGGCAGGGTCCCTTGCCTTTTGGAGGTAGAAAACACTTGCCTTGATCCTCTTTGATAAGTGAGAGTACAAGTTTTAACATGTTTTATTTCATCTTTGGTGACCTCAAGACTACTCTTCTCCTCATTAATGACCCCTGCATGTGTGTCTTCTTCATTTTGTTCTTGACTGCTTTATTGAGAGGCACTTTCATTTTCTCCCATGCTATTATCACTACCCTGATCTTCATCATTGTCATCCTCTTCCATGTCTTCTGCATTGTAATCCTCTATGTTTGCAACATTATCATTTACATTGTCATTTTCTTTATTTTCATGGTTATAGGTGTCTTCATCATTGTTTGGTGCATTTTCATATTCTTGGCTACCCTTTGAGTTAATGGGATCACTACTGTCACTATTTTAAGGGCTATTAGTCATTAGGTTCTCTTCATTATGACTTTCATTAGCCCCTTCACTGTTTGGCCCACTGTCTTCATTTTCAAACCCTGCCTCTATCTCTACATCTTCATTGTTTTCATAATTTGACTCCTCATTATCATTTCTTTCATCTACCTTTTCTTCACTACTATCTTTGTCTTCATAATTTGCCTCTTTTTTTTCATCATCTTCAATCTCTGTATCATTTCTTGCATTTTCTGTGGGGTCACTATTAGAGGCATCTTCATTAGTTTCTCCTTCATTTTGACTGTCATTTTCTTCTTCGTGACTGTCACTTGTCTTGGTGTGTTCTTCATCTATTTTTCCCTCAATGTTTGGCTCACTGCCTTTGTCACTGCCCTCTTCCTTATCACTGTCTTTTTCATTAAAATGTGCCTTTGTCTCTAGACTTTCATTTGTTTCTTCTTCATCATTAGGCTCATTGCCTTTGTTACTGCCCTCTTCCTTATCACTATCTTATTTTTCTTCACTGTGATTTTCCTCTTGTCACTGCTTTCTTCCCCACCAACACTTTCTTCTTTTTCTTCTTCCCAATCATATTCACTTTCTTCACTTTCATTTTCCTCTTCCACATTACTTGTTTATTCCTCTTGACTGTCATTTTATTCTTGACTGCCATGTTCCTCTTTGCCACTACTTTGTTCCTCTTTGTCACTACTTTCTTCATGTTCTTCAACACTTTCTTCTTATTTTGAGGATTTAGGAGAAGGTGAAAAAGGGAGGTTTGTTTGGCCCGAGAGGATTCATGTGAAGAGGATGAATCATAGTCAGTGGGGGGTGATAAAGGAGTGGAGGAAGGTGGATGGGATGATGAGGGTAATTTTATGATGAGGGAATGGTGGAAAAGACTTTTCATTTGCTGTGAAGGATATCTCCTTTGCACAATGGATGACATTTTATCAATACTTTTATAAAGGTAGTAGGAAAATGTAGTAGCTTGGACCTAGTGAAATGCATGAGTAGTCTTATGTGGTAGGAATAGATCCTAGAAAATCTACCCTCACAGGTGAAGTACCTCATGATGACTTCCATTAGAGGGGCATATCTTTCCAAGAGATGGGAGAAAGGAAAAATGGTCTTGCAATCAAATTGATACCTTGGTTTCAAAAAGAGCTAATAATGGCTTAAATCCAAACTCACTTGTTTGAACCATTTTTCTCCCATGCAAGGTATCCCAGTGGCCATGGAAATTCTATTGGGGGATAACTCAACATTTACTCCAGCTAGATGTACTTGGTGACCATGGAGGTTTAGGATGAAAATTCTTGTCAACTCAGGGTGACTTTTGACTCTTTGTACTTTTCCATAGAAGTCATAGCATCCTACCTCTTGGAAATATGAAACTGTAGTAAGAGAGGTTGTCAATTCTTTAGTGTTTACAGGCTCAAACCTATTTTCTTTCGCACCCTTCCTCTACTGTTCTCTAGGCCTTTGGCCTCTCTCACCACTTTCAAAACTTCCTTCTCTAGGCATTTTGTCCTTTACTCTTGCCTTTGAAAACAAACCCTGCAAATTGTTTGTGAAAGGATATGGAGAGGGCAAGTGAGAGGTTAATGAGGAAGGCAATGATCTGCAAATTTGGAGGGGAAAAGAGGAGTGAAGAAGCACACCTTTGGACTCAATGTGTTTTCAATGTGTATATGGATGGGTGCTTTTCAATCAACAATGCTTGCAAACATGGGGACCTAACCTTTCTTCCTTTATGGTTTTCTCCTCTTTCTTTAAGTTCACCCTTCACATTTCCTTATAATTTTACCTATAGATAATACGAAAAGGTAGAAAATGTCTAAATACCTCTCAAAAATCTCACAGCTCAAGCCACAATACACAGGAACGCAGCATGGGCCAGTTAGGTGGCTTTTGCACGACCTGTCGGGTTTTCCCTGAACGTAGTGTAGGAGCGTAGCAAGGGTGAGGCCTGAATGGGTAGTTGGGTCCTCTTGGGCAGCCCTGAATGGAGAAGAGCACAACACAGGTTGTCAGGTCAAGCGGCCTATGCATGAGGTGTCAGGAAGATGGAGTGCCAGGCGTTTGTGCACGATGTTGAACGGACCAACGCATAGCTTTAGGCTATCAGGCATCTCCTGCACGCCCCTACACGTAGTGTTTGGGCTATCGGGTTAGCTCTTGCACGCCTCTATACGTAGCATCGGGCGGTCGTGCACGCGGTCGGGTCAGGTTATGGCCCTGCCCACAACGCTATTACACATGCGTGCAGTGTCCCTTTGAAAAATACACAGGCAGCATGCACAGGCGCGTAGCATAGCCTTTTAGGAGTGCAACGCAAAGGTTTTTTTTTGCCCGAATATCTGCCAAAAACTCCGAAAATCCTAAAATCCTTCCACTCCTTTTGCAGATGAAAAAATGGTGTTGAGTGATGATACTTGTGATGCTTTTATACCCTTGAAAAACTTGAAAACAAAAACCCACCTTGACTAATGTTACTTTTGATCCTTCATCTATTCTGCTGATATTTTCCTTTTCTTTGGCAGTTGATGACCCTAAGCATAAAAATGTTTCTTTGGTGGGTGTTTTTTAAAAAGGAAACTTTTTACTTATTCCTACTTATTTTGAAAATACTTTGACTGTACTTGAAAAACTTAAGTAGCCTTCACTGATATTCTTAGAATTTATCCCTTGGTGCAGTGGAAATTGTTGTTTTGACAAGCCATAGAGGTGACCATCTGACATCATCCTTCAAACCTTTTTTTTCCATCATCGAGGAGGTATCTAAAAATACATCTCCAATTTATGTTATGTGATGTTGTTGCATCTCTGTCTTTGTGATATTTTTCATGGATTCCTTACTGGGCAACACCTGTTGTGCCAATTAGTTAGAAAAAACCACTAATACTCTTTGTTTACTTAAGCATGTTGTTTCTCTTCTATTGTGACTGTCCCTGAGGAGTTTTGCTTCTCACCTTTCCTTTCTTCTGCTGAAAACCATCATAAACCATTCCTGCTGAAATTCTTTAAGATAGGCAATTGTATTTTTTGCAGACTTTATGCTCTGATCTAGGAGGTCCTTCCTTGAAGTCTTTTTGATACCCTTTGGACAATCATGAGCTCACCTTCTTTTTCATTTGATTTCATCTTTGGGAACCTGTAAAACAGTGAGTTTTGGAAAACCAAAATAATGAATAACCTATGAGACCTTACATGACCTACTTGGAGGCCTTATGGACTTGGTCTTTGGTTGAATACTTGAATCAGGGTTTGAAGGTGTAAAATAGAGTTTTGACCAACTTTTGTGCATTGCAATCCTAGAAACTAATAACTTTGATTTGTCTAAAGAGCCTAGAAAGGTAGTTCAAAATCACCACTGCTTGAGGCACTTGATGAATATGGGAAAAGGTTTGGGCTACTTGGCAATCCAAGGTGTTGGTAGAAGGGTTAGACCAGTCAAAATGGAGTGGTAAGGTGTCAGAGGTTGAAAACATAGTGAGAATGAGTGATATAAGTCCATGATTTGGTCTTCTAGGAGTGATAGACTGGCTATGACTTGATAGAGTGGTAGAACATTGAAAAATTTATCCTAAGGATAATGAAGGCAGTGAGATTTCTAGAACTCACGAGATTCTTGAATTTTGTTTCTAGAAATCTAGGATAAGAATTTAGTCATCTACAAAGGAAAAAATTATTGATGACTAACATTATGTAATGTAATGTTATGTTAACTCGGTCAACATTAAAATTAAAAAAATTAAAAAGTAATAATTATATATAATTTTGAGTTAGTATGAGTTTACCTATGGTGGTTTACAAGCCCATGTTATTGCATAGTCATGGTATTTGTTATGATGAAACCTATTTAAATGGTTGAGGAAATCCATTATGGAATGAAAGAGTACCAATGTAGATCCATCTTAATTCCAGACTTGATTCCTCATACCAATTGGTAGATGTAGATTTAAGATTAGTCTAGGATGGTGAAAAAAAAACACTAATTTTGCAAACTCCTATAAACAATGCAATCTTTGTAACTCATGTGTATGGTTCAATGGATTTAGAACCCATAATTCTTGAAAATTCCAATCGTTTTCTTCGAGTCATAAACCTACAAGTATATATTATCATTTGGATTATCGTACATAATGAGCTTAATTTTAAGCAAAGCTATCATGAGATTAGAGTGTGAGGAATTTAACTTCAACATGTACCTTCGATGGATCAAAGGGTTGAGGTATGACACAATGGACAGTTAATAATGATATGTAATTGAAATATTCTCACTCATTTGCATTATTATGATGAAATATAAGATATGCATGTGGCCATCATCGAGCGGGTAATGAAATCAAGTGTTTCTTTTTAATCTTACTTGTCTTATTGTCAAAATTTACTTCCACAAGATATGATTTATAACATGAATAAAGTTGCATGGTTTAGATTGATATGGTTTACAATTAATATATAATTTAATCTTATAATAATGTAAATATATATTATTAATATTTTGGGAAACTTAATTAGCGACCATTGTGTTAAGAAGTATTATGTAAATTACAGGATTCAAGGTTCAAATACCCAGATATACTAGTGTCTATAAAGGGGTGAATGTAGGAAAATAGAAGTTATAGCGGTGGCTATGGGAATCAACCCCACATCACATGAGTACAAAATCAACCCAATTGTCGATTCCTCTCTCTCTCTCTCTCTCTCTCTCTCTCTCTCTCTCTCTCTCTCTCTCTCTATATATATATATATATATATATATATATGATACCATAATTTAGAATATTCAAGAACTGATTGATTTTAAATTAATAAGGTTTGCAATGGAAATTTAAGCTCGGTTCATGCTTGGATGAAAAATATATCATCATATAAAAGGTAAAATTAGTGGATCGTGTAGGGCACAAAATAAGAATAAAATTAGGGTCGTGGACGAATGTCAAGGATATGTGTCTTAAAAAGCAACGAAAATAATATAAAATTTTGAGGTAGGAAATAGTTATAAGATTGATTGAAAATGGGAGGCTTATGATAGATATAATGGAAAAGAGGCTAGTTGCAATGAGAAAAAAATGTAATTTGATAAAATTTGTAGAGATTTTAAAATTTTTAGGAGGGTAAAAATGAGCTAAAATAGAATAAATACCTCTAATTAAATCGTCAAAGGTGGCATTACATAACAAAAAAATAGAGGCTTGGGGACTAAAGAATGTGTTCCTGTTTAGTCATTCCCTAGATGCTAGGTGTCTTTGGAGCTCAGTTACAACTCTTAATTATGGGGTAGAGTAATGAGTTATAATTACTTAGAGGGCCAATCGATGGAGGAATAACACAATAACCCCATGAACTAAAAGAAGTGATATATTGTCTAGAATGGGTGTAATGTTAGGATAAGGAGGATCCTTAGATGAGAGCAAAGGGGATTTTTCCTCTTTCGAAAATAATATTATCACACCTTTATTATTTTGGCATATTTTCTCTTCAATGCTTAAGTGCCTAATCCTAAAGGTTAGGGAAGGAGAGTGGAAATATATATTAAAATTGGGATTAGAAAGTGATCGATCGAAATATTACAGGGGCTTCTAGTCTAAGTTCAGATGTATAAGTCAAATATTCATATTTTAAGTAAAATCGAATTTGATAGATATGTAATTGACTAAGTGAAACATAATTAAATTTGATTCCCTCAATAAAACACGTTATAAGAAGGAAACAAGAAGAGAATGAAGGTTGGGAAGGATAGGTCCAAAAATTGGTCTCATTGCATTTGATGGTTCTTCTTAATGGAATTATTTTTCTTCTTCTTCTCTCTCTCTCTCTCTCGCTGATCCAAGTCCGTCAGCTACCGGATTTACCCATGATTTTTTACTTTTGTGATGTGGTTAAAATTGCATTATAAAAGAGCATAAAAGAACAAATATGCATGCTTAGAAAATAGGAAACAAGACAGCCATCAACAATATAATAACATGAGACATTGATAATGAAGTTCACCCAGTGTGGGCTACGTCTTCAGGCCCGGTGTCAAAATGGGGTAGGCCGCTTCATATAGTGCTGGAAATGGTGAGATGTGCATGGAAAACGTTCTTTTTCATACAAGGAGATGTGCCCTCAACATGAGTGGCTTGTCTCTCCACAAGGCGTTCCACTACAGGAACTATCACTCACAATGGACCTCCTATCAGCATGACTTACTCTCACATGAGGCAAAAACAAAGATCCTGCAACATGCATCAAGAAAGTATCTATAAATCATAATACATATCATAACAACTGATAAAAGAGGCACATAATCAAAACTGCGTATACCTCAACCCCTGAAGTTGGATGAAGAAGAGGATGCCCAGCTGCTGAATCTGGCTACACCATCGAAATCATGGTGTCGATGAGCATATAATCGCCTATCCACACTTGATAATCTAACAACGTCACTCTAATCTGGAAACTAGCTGAAAAATGGGAAGCCTTACTGCTGAAACGAACATCACCATCAAATTTCTATCACCGAGAGGTGTAAAATTGACATAAATTTTGTTGAATTGTGAATCCTGCAATATTCTGCACCTCAGGGAATCTTTTGATGCTCCCCACGATTCATGTGGCATGGTTCTGCATCTCTTTGGGGTCGTGGTTCTGCCCTTCTGCTCCGTTGGTCGACCCTACCCCATGCAAATGAAATTGGGTTTTTTAATGTTTTAGTGGGTGGCTTTTACAAAGCACGCCCACCTGGGACAATGGTAATAAAAAGGTAATGGTTGAGGATGGGTCGAGGGATCAAATCCCACCCCTCCCCATTTAGCATTTTGTTGCATCGTTATATATTTTTTGGTATTTTTTGGGACGCGTTGTTACAACATTCCACCGACGGTTTTTTTTATGGGACCACCTGCTCGGGGGCCGGCCACGTGGGCTAGGAGGGTTCGACTCCCGCTGGTCCCCAACTCTCCGTTGCATATTTTTTGGTTAATGGTGGGCAGGGTCCACTCCACATGGCCCCGATCTCAATTTGAATTTTTTTTAATATATATGTCATATATATTAAATTCGTGGGAGGTGTTAGGGTCCCGTGATTTGGCTGATTGGCAAGCCAAATGACAGTGTAACATCAAACCAATCTTCGGAGCCCAAGGACCTAGCCTTCCTGGACTCAGAGAGGGCTCTCTCTATTTGTGTAAGGGATGTTAGGGTCCTTTGATTTGGCTGATTGACAAGCCAAATGACAGTTTAACATCAAACCAATCTTTGGAGCCCAAGGACCTAGCCTTCCTGGACTCAGAGAGGGCTCTCTCTATATGTGTAAGGGATATCTGTGTGTTTTCTTATTGTGTTATGATTTTAGGCTAGTTATGAAGTAGGTTTTTTGGTTTTGGTTTTTAGGTTGTGAGGGATGAAACTGATCAAAGATATAAGATAGGTAAAAAGATGTCAGATTAATTGGGCTATGGGGTCAAAAAGGTCAAGAAAGCTATAATATGGTGATACAAGGTTGTTGAAGGCCGATTTGATTTGAGGTAGAAAGGATCTTTGGGTAAAATGGAATAAAATGGACATCAAGTTTGGAAACAACAAAGGATTTCAAGCATAAATAGTTTAATAGCTAACATAAACATGGCAGGGCAAACCATTAATCATGAGAAATTTAACTATAAGCTAATCAATACATAGAAATAAACATTCAAGCCATGCATAGAGATATATCACCCTCTAACTTTGGGAAATGGCTATTAGACTTTGGGGAAAAACACTTAAGACAAACAACCAACTCAAATCACTATGCCAGAATGCCTAAACACAGTACTTCAAGTTATTGGGCACTTTGAAAACAAGATTGCATAGTCTTAGGCAAAGGGCAAGATCAGAACAAGACCTCCTTGGTTCAACAAATTCCAATCTAATCAGTCAAAGAGAAATTTCATGGATGGAGATATGGCTAGCCATGAGTAAGCAGGGTGTACCGTAAATCATACTTAGCATGCATAAAACCATGAATGAAATAAGCAACAATATCCTTAAGTTATTAAAGAGCAATCAAGAATTCCTTAATGTGACTAAGGAAGAAGAAAACATGGAAGCTATGAAGAAACAGGAAATTTGAGGTGCCTCCAAGGGCATGTCTCAAATTTGTTCTCTACTGATCTATAGCAAGCAAGAAACATGGATTCATGAATGAAAACTAGAAAACAAAACAAAGAAAGAGACACTATATCATTCTACCAAGTCATGGAATCCAACAACAATCCTCTTTCATCATCCAAGAACATCTAAGAGACTATCCAAGAGCATGAGACAAGTATTTCTTCCAAAGCTTATATGACCATATATTGCTTCTATCATCAATTTCAGCCTTGTTTACAATGAAAGCATTTGGAATATATAGGCTCAAGCGAGGAAAACCTCTTAGTTCAATTTGCACTCTCATTGGCCTATCCAAAATATATAAACTTGTCCTTGAGGCTTTGCAAAGCCCAAGGCACAAAATATCTCATAAAATATCTAAAAAATGATAAAAGAAGGAAATAAATTGACTTTTCATAACTTCTCATGTGCAAAAAAAGCTAAACGCACATGAGGAAAAAGCAGTTTTTAAAGGTTCAATTTTTACAAAAATACTCAAAAATTATATCAGCAAAAGGTCCCCTGACTTGCCGGCAACCTTTGGCAGCCTTCCTGATGTCAAAACGAGGCTCATGATAGCTCGTTCGAAAGCTATGAGTGTCTAATTTCTAGATCAACTAGAATTGTCCCAATCTGATTCTCGGAAGTCCTCCAAAAATAGGCCTGTGTGTAAAAACCCAAAAAATAAGGCTTGCTGATAGATTGGGCAGAGTGTAGAAAAAGCGGGCATTTTTCGCCATTTCGGGAGATAAAATGATCTACAAATGTCCTGAAAATTGCTGAGTATGTTCTCCTGAAATTATGGCATCCAATGATACCATTTTCATCCTTTCATGATGCCCAAAACTAAAATGACGATGCCCACGAGTTTTGGCCAAAAACCCAAAAATGACAAAAAACCAAAACATGTCAAATTTCGCTCAATTTTGGTGAGCAAGTCCCTCAAGGATTTTTAGAAATATATCTAGAATCTCATGCCAAAATTCCAAGCCTAAAGGTTTCTTTCTCCCTTTTTCTCACAGGGCGCCCTCTTTGGGTAGTTTTGAGCTTTTCTTGGTCTTCTTCTTTGTTGTTTGGCATTCTAGCTTTGGTGAAGAAGTCATGGCCCCTTGCCTAGGAGAGACAGATAGCACATGCTTTGGAGAATTCCCTTCATGATCCATGTTTTGTATTTGCTTGCCCTCATCATTGCTTTCTTAAGGGCTACCTTGTTTGTCTTTGTCACTGCCTTCTTTATGACTGTCATGCTCTTTCCCTTCACTGTTTTGTGCTTCATCACCCTCATGCTTATTTCTATTTTGGCTGCCATAATGTTTCCTTTCATCACTGCCTTACTACGCATCACTTTGCTCCTCATTATCACTGCTATGTTTAGCCCCCTTTTGCCTTGTTCCTCATCATCACTAAAGTCATCTCTTTAGTACTGTGTTTGAGCCAAGAGGTTTTTAACAAGACATGTTTGTGGCTTCTTGAAAAGATGTCTCCTTTATTTTAGCACAAAAACCTTCCTCTCAAACATTTTCCCTTTTTCTTCTTGAAGTTACTGTCCCTCATGAGGAGGCTGCTGTGTATCATCTTTTGGCTGCCCTTGCTCATCATTTTCATGTTGCTATTCTGTGCTTTCTTCCTCATCCACTTTGTATGCCAATCAATAAGTAAATTATAATAATATGCACACAGTCAAATGAAAGGTATACACAGTCAAATGATTTTCTGTGTTCGAGTAAGGTCAAAGGGCTCTTGGTGTTTCGATGACAACAAGACAACCTTGTATTTTAGACAAATGCAAAACAAAACTCCTCCCAATCAAAGCACTCTCCTTGTCTTCACTGTTTTCTCACACAGATTTTGACAAAACACCTTCAAATTGTAACAACATCTTCACACCCTAAAGTTTTTTTTATGGATAAAGAGGCAGCCCTGACTTTGCTCTTCACCACACAGAGATGACCTTTGACAGTGACAAAAATACTTATACAATGATCATTGTTCATGAAATTAGGCCTACTGCTTCACTTTTCAAACAGAGTGTTTCTCCCTTAAAACATTGTCTCCACCTTTTAACACAGTTTTGAGGGCAGTTTATAAAGTCCTTTGGCATCAAATAAAAACCCACCATTTTTACTATGTCAGTGCTGGGAAATCATAAAACTACAGCAACTCTTGAATTTTTAAACCAAAATATCAAACCTCCCAAGCACTATTTTCTCCACTATATATAGTTGACAGAGTTCGTGGTTTGTCACTATTTTTTTTTAGGGTAGCTTTAGGGTTCTTTCAAAATTGAATAAACCTCCCACCATTTTTCACTATGACAGACTTTGTCAATAGATTCTAATAAAATCACTTTGAAATTCCTACCAAGACTTTCCCATTTTCACCAATATTTAGTCTTTAAAAAAAAACACAGCATTTAACACCTTTTAGAAATTTGAAAATGCCAAGGAGGCACTTGGAATACCTCGAGACTTCGATGGCAAGCTTTGGCTAAGAGTTTGAGTAGATTTGAAAACCTTTGGAGGCATTTTGATGGCTTGAAATATGCGCGGCACGTTTAGAATGAGAGAGCGCCGCGCAAAACAAGCTGTCGGGTCACTTGTTGGGCCGACCTAACCAGTGCCTACAGGCGCGCCGCGCGATGCTACAGGCATGCCGCGCGGTATTTTATTCTCTGTGTAAAAATGCGCCTGAACGCGCCACGCAATTGTACAGGCGCGCCGCGCAGTCAATGAGCCCGAAAACTCTGTGAAATTCGCTCAAAACTTCTTTCTCCGGTCTCGTGGACAGCAAGAGGAGTATTCCCTTGTGTTTTTTAAATGCAAAAAGACGTGGGCTAGGATCCCTTTAGCTCTTTTAAGTCGATCACCCTTGAGTTACTTTTGTGGGGGTTTTTTGTAAATCTCCTTTTTGACAGAAAGACATTGGTTTGAAACAGCAAATGAACATCTTATCATTTGTGTTTTCTCAAAAATAAAACATACTCAAACTTGACCAAGCCATTTTGAAAAAAATGTGGGTGATTGTTTTGGAGGTTTTTATGCGTGTGATCCTTTCTTTTACCGTGAGCAGACCACTTTGAAGGCTAATCATTACTTGGTGAGGGCCAATGATTTGTGAAACATCTTTGCCATTTTGCAAGGAGATGACATATCTCCTCAAAACTTGATTTGGCATTTTCTGCTCCATATACTTATATCTACTTGTTAGAGGGAAACTGGTTCAAATCCACCTAGTGACTGTAGATGCATTCTCCAAATGATGCTTCTTTTTTACTATGGGTGAGGCCTAGTTGTACTTGGCTGAGATTTATTGTCCTCTGTCTATCAAGAAGGGCATTTCTTCTAAAAACTTTTCCTCTATTCAAAATGTAACAGCAGAGTACCTTTGACCAATTTTCATAAGGAAACTACCTTCCTTTGTAACAGTGGCATGCAAATATTTCTTTTAGTGAGTTCCAGAACCTTTTGAAAAGCAGTCATCACTCTTATTGATTTCCCTTGTACATGATGGCAGAGGTCAGTTTGGAACCAAGACACTTTGACTCTTTTGACCATATGCTTTAATAATCTTTCTTCAATGATGATGAACCTGTTAGCTTCACATTGTAACTCAAATAATAGTGAACCTATGCAAATCATTTTAAAGCCCACTACTTTTCCTCTGCCTTTAATCATCATTTTACTTCAGAAAACCTTAGTTACTCTCTCACTGTTCATCAAAAAATTTGTCTTACAGTTAGTGAAAAAATCAAAATCAAACTTTACCTTTGGCCCTCTGCTTATAGATGAAGGAGGCGCTTTTAGTCTTTCAACCCTCTGCTTATAGATGAAGGAGGTTTTTCAGTCATTTCATATCATCAGTCCTTTGACAGTGTTATTTTTCCTTTCACTGTCTTTTCAGGCTTTGACTGTGATCGCAAGAGCTTAATGAAAAACTCTCTACTCTGTGGCTGCATCCCAGGCTCAAGATCACATTTAGAAGCAGTTGTCTTCTCATGTGGAGCCAAATATTGTCTTCTGAGATGCCGGTATGCCTCTATCCTTGGAATATCCATTAAAACACTGTAAAAACACCTAGAATTAGTTTGACTTATGGTCCATGTATTGCTGAGACTTGAGGGTGTACTAGTGGCGTTACCTATGGCTGTAACCAACTTTATTTGCAGAGTGGGAAGGTCTGTTATGACTGGTCTATAGCAGATGGAGGTTCTTTTGGCTTTGGGATATTTTTCCAAGGGAGAAATGCCTAAAGCGCCACTACCTAACTTAGGGGAGACTTTTTGGACAGATTTGGATTGTTTCTTTGGAGTTGATGGGCAGACTAGTATGGCTAAGGCTAGGTAGGATTTGATAATGAGGTTTCATCTCGTCGAGGGTGGAATGAAAGGTAAGAGGGAAAAAACGTTTATGGATGTTTTCCAGCTGGAAAATTTGACAAATTTTTAGATCAGCTGCTAGAAAACTTGGCTATTACAACTAGTCATCACCAACAAGAGAAAAATGTTGATGACTAACAGTGGCTCCATTTGGGGAGGGCAGCTCCTTTTCAAGAGGTGTCATAAATTTCATATCTTTGGCTTATGAAGACCAGTGCCTTACCCATTGGCGCAAATTTCATTCTTCCTTGATGCTACTTCTGAAAAATGACAACATGATTAACATCAATGATATTTCTACCTACCCCACTATCTTTCCTAACATTTTTTCTTCCTTTGAGTGCATTTGGACTAGAAACCCTTTTGAAAATATATATTTTTTTCTTTTTGGAAAATGAACCTATCTAATTCTACACTTATATCTGTTGGGAGTTCAGATTAAACTGATGAAATCCTTCATTACTCTACCTATGCTAGATCAACTATCAAGTTTAAGCTGTTTGACAGGAAATTGTTCTCTAATCTAAAACATGAAATTTAAAATGATCAAATCAGGGTTAAGCAGTCTGATTTGTCATGTACTTGCGGCATGAAAGACAAGATGCACACAAATATTATTTTTCATAAAATGGAAACTAGGAAAAACAGGGCTAAGATGCACAATTTGTTTTTCATCCTCGCTTCCCTCTTTGGTTCTGTTTTGGGCGTGTGGAACCAGTATCTTTTCCTAATCTAATCTCTTTGATAAGTCAAGCTTACACAATGTTGACCATATTTTTCACTCACTAACTTATCAACAAATAAATTTAAACATGTTCAGCTATGATTAGGCTAGATAACTGAACAAGACATTTGAGTACTAGTAGCGGCATTTAGACTTGCACGCTTTCTGAATGACTATTTTTTGGAACATGGGGCTATACCATTGCTTTTAGAAACTACCCTCTTTTTCTACTTTTTATTGTTTTTGTATTTTTTTCTTTTTCACTTTTTCTTCAAACAATCTAAAACTGAAAAGATGCTCACAAGGCTGAGCTTATTTTTCACAGCTATCTATCTTTCCTAATCTAAACTATACAAAACATACATTCATTTGGTGAACTCTTCTTTCCAATATATCCAGTCAAGTAGATGATTGCATGGTTGATATTGGTTTAGTTCTTTCATGATGCTGAAGTAATGAAAAGGCCACTCCCATTTGGCTTGTTTTCGGAGAGTAGTGCTTAAGTTTTTTCTCATTCTTAGTAGCAACTTGTTCATGATAGAACCCACTACTCCTTCAAATTTCTCAAGGAAAACAACAAATGGATCTTGGAATAATACTTGATCTAGAGGATTTGATACATAGGCTTCATTCAGGACTACTCTTTCTTCCACTTGGCTATATTTGGGACTTCCTTGGTAAAGAAACTCTTCCCCTTTCTCATGATCACTTGAACTGTCAGACTCATCATATATTGCAGTTTAGTTTTCTTTCCAAGCTGATGTGTTCTGATTAAGTGGACTGAAAAACCATGTGAAGGTCATCAGATTGATGAGCAGGGATACACTTTGACAGTAAATTATCTTGAAAGGATAGTGTGACAACTCTCATGTGTTTATCAACCTCTATTTCTTCATCTGCAATTTGCAACTCAATGGAACTTGGTGGCGGCAAATCTGGAGCTAAGGAAGATTCCATGTCCAAAATTATATCCTCAACCATTTCAGGAAAAGGCTTCTCATTTGCAACATGCTCGAGAATTTCATCATCCTCCTCAACCTCATCCTTCTCTGATGGACTGAAGTGAAGTAGAGCAAAGATTCCGAGACTCTTCACTTACTTCTAAAATCTCAAAGCTCTCCTCATCAGTGTCATAGATGACCTGTAATGGCTGCTCACTTTTCTCAAGTTTATAAAACTGAGCTTCCTCCCAAAAATCAAAAGCTGAGTATTCTGCAAAGTTAGCTTCTGTTTGGAAATCATAACCATCAACATATTGATCAAACCTTGGAGAATCATTAACATAAGTAATGTCACCAGCCATGCATATTGGACTATCAGATTGCTTTTCTTCAAATTGATTTACAAATCTATTTTTTGACTTATGATATGCAAGATTAACAGGAGAAAGATCAGAAAATTTTTGGTTATATGAAGTTTCAGAGGTTGTCTGCATGTTTATAAGTTGATCTATTTCCTTTTCAGTTAAAGGAGGAGATATTTTCTGTTTTCTTTGGATTGGGCAACAATTTCTTTCCATTTTTAGTGGAAGTTGATCTTGTGGCTGAATGTCCTCTTGTATTTTACAAGGAAGGGCAGATGGATTGTTATTTGTTTCAACCTTTCCAAAGAGCTCTTGTGGATCCTCTCTTATTTTTTGATGGATTTCATTTGGGATTAACTCTTCTTGGTCATCTTGATGGTTAGTTTGGGTAAGAAAATTATGGATCTCCTCTAAATAATCCTCAGGATGCCAATTTCCTAAGTTTTCATCAACGCTTACAAGGTGTTGTATGAGGTCTTTAAATTGATCACAACAATTTTCAGCCAATGATAGAGATGGACAATGCCCTATATAGTGTTTACAAAATACTTTGTGGAAATCCTTCAAAGAAAACAAGATGCCACGTTCTAGGCCTTCATACCATTCTCTTGCCTTTCCTTCTAATGTACCCATGAACATTTTCATGAGGCAGTCTTCATGCCATTCAACCTTTAACCTCCATACATGTATATGAAAATTTATGGTGTAACAATGGGTTGTCAACATTTTCATCTCGAAAGATAGGTAGGTTTTTTATCCAATTTACGTCTTTAGGCATTTTGTGTGGGAATCCAAGGATATGTTATCTGCTCATCGGAGCATATCTCCTTTGTATCCTTGGATCCATCTTTGTTAATCAGAAAGGATCACTGTGTCTTTTCAACCAGTCTAAATTTCTGTACCAGTGGAGTCTTTTGGTCTAATGAAGGTTGTGGAGTCGCCAGGTGGAGGATTTGAACTGTGCTATCCACCATCAGCATGATTGGGATTGCTTAATGCATTCCCAAAAGATTTTATAAGGACTAGCGGAGTAATAGGCCTACTAAAGGCTAGTGGAGTTGCCAGGTGGATGTTTTTAGTTGTTTTTATAGATATGTGTATGGTCCACCACCAATACTGATAAAAATCCAATCTTAGGATTTTTTTGGGGTTTTCTGAGTTTTTATGTGCCTATGAGGTTTGGAAGAGTTTCCTATAACTGAATCATATTTTTGCTAAGATGGTGAAAGAGCTAGCTTCTACTCTTCAAACAACGCTTAAGTTTTTTAAGTTTGATTGAGACTTCGGGAGTTACTAAGGAGTACTTAGATTGTCACTAACTCGGAAGGTCCCACCGTGATCACCATTATGTTAGTGAGCGGTGGGATAAGTCAATCAGATAGTATTCTTAAAGGTATTTGAAGGTTTAGGGAATCTAAGTTTGTTTCTCACTCAGAGTCCCACCGTGATCGCCATTATGTTAGTGTGGCGATGAGGTGGCACAATCGGATAGTAGCCTAGAGTCTAGTAAAGTAGTAAGGCCTATTGGAGGCTAGTGGAGTCACCAGGTGGATTTTTAGTTGTTTTGAGGGGATATTGGTATGGTCTACCACTAGTACTGACAAAAACCAATCTAAGGGATTTTTTGGGGTTTTTCTGAATTTGTTATGTAGTCCTAAGGTTTGTAAGAGTGTCCTACAACTGAGTTATCATTTTTCTAGGATGGTGAAACAACCAAATTCTACTCTTCAAAGTTTGACTGAGATTTTGAGAGTTCCTAAGGGATACCTAGGATGTTTTGACTCAAGGTCCCACCGTGATCGCCATTATGTTAGTGAGCGGTGGGATAATTCAATCAGACAGTATTCTTAAGGCTGCTGGAATGTTTAGGGAATCTAAGTTTGTTTATCACTCAGAGTCCCACCGTGATCACCATTATGTTAGGGTCCCATGATTTGGCTGATTGGCAAGCCAAATGATAGTGTAACATCAAACCAATCTTTGGAACCCAAGGACCTAGCCTTCCTGGACTCAGAGAGGGCTCTCTCTATATGTGTAAGGGATATATGTGTGTTTGCTTATTGTGTTCTGATTTTAGGCTAGCATTGAAGTAGGTTTCTTGGTTTTGGTTTTTAGGTTGTCAAGGATGAAACTGATCAAAGATATAAGATAGGTAAAAATATGTCAAATTAACTGGGCTATGGGGTCGAAAAGGTCAAGAAAGCTATAAGATGGTGATACAAGGTTGTTGAAGGGCTGATTTGATTCAAGGTAGAAAGGATCTTTGGGCAAAATGGAATAAAATGGACATCAAGTTTGGGAACAAAGAATGATTTCAAGCATAACTAGTTTAATAGCTGACATAAACATGGTAAGGCAAACCATTAATCATGAGAAATGTAACTATAAGCTAATCAATACATAGAAATAAACATTCAAGCCATGCATAGAGATATATCACCCTCTAACTTTGGGAAATGGCTATCAGAATTTGGGGAAATACACTTAATACAGACAAACAACTTAAAACACTATGCCGGAACGCCTAAACACAATACTTCAAGTTATTGGGCACTTTGAAAACAAGATTGCATAGTCTTAGGAAAAGGGCAAGATCGAAATGAGGCCTCCTTGGTTCAACAAATGACAATCTAATCAGTCAAAGAGAAATTTCATGGATGGAGCTATGGCTAGCCATTGGTAAGCAGGGCATACCGTAAATTAAAATTAGCATGCATAAAACCATGAATTAAATAAGCAACAATATCCTTAAGTTATTAAAATGCAATCAAGAATTCTTTAATGTGACTAAGGAAGAAGAAAACAGGGAAGCTATGAAGAAACAGGAAATTTGAGGTGCCTCCAAGGGCATGTCTCAAATTTTTTCTCTACTGATCTATAGCAAGCAAGAAACATGGATTCATGAATGAAAACTAGAAACAAAACAAAGAAAGAGACACTATACCATTCTACCAAGTCATGGAATCCAACAACAATCCTCTTTCATCATCCAAGAACATCCAAGAGACTATCCAAGAGCATGAGACAAGTATTTCTTCCAAAGCTTATATGACCATATATTGCTTCTATCATCAAGTTCAACCTTGTTTACAATGAAAGCATTTGGAATATATAGGCTCAAGTGAGGAAAACCTCTTAGTTCAATTTTCACTCTCATTGGCCTATCCAAAATATCTAAACTTGTCCTTGAGGCTTTGCAAAGCCCAAGGCACAAAATATCCCATAAAATATCTAAAAAATGCTAAAAGAGGGAAATAAATTGAATTTTCATAACTTCTCATGTGCAAAAAAAGCTAAACGCACATGAGGAAAAGGCAGTTTTTAAAGGTTCAATTTTTACAAAATACTCAAAAATTATATCAGCAAAAGGTCCCCTCACTTGCCAGCAACCTTTGGTAGCCTTCCTGATGTCAAAACGAGGCTCATGATAGCTCCTTCGAAAGCTCTGAGTGTCTAATTTCTGGAGAAACTGGAATTTTCCGAATCTGATGCCTAGAAGTCCTCCAAAACAGGCCTGTGTGTAAAAAACCAAAAAATAAGGCTTGTTGATAGACCAGGTAGAGTGTAGAAAAAGCGGCCATTTTTCGCCATTTCAAAGGAGCAAATGATCTTCAAATGTTCTGAAAATCACTGAGTATGTGCTCTTAAAAATATGGCATCCAATGGTACCATTTTAATTCTTTTATGATGCCCCAAACTGAAATGGAAATGCCCACGAGTTTTGGCCATGTTAGAGTCGAGCTCGTCATTTATCCCCCTCATGCCTTATCCCTGTTGGGCTGGTCAAAATTTATTAAAATTCATTAAATCCCCGCCATGGCTCTAAGGCCTAATAGTTGCACCCATAGCTGATCTCACTAATATTTTAGCCAGGAGGCTTGAACCCAATCTTTCAGCTTTTCTAGAATGTTGATGAAAGGTAAAAACAAAATTCATGATTGTTTCACAGGTAAGGATGAAGAGTCTCTACTCAAAATCCTAATATTTGAAAGGCCCAAACCTAGTCCATTTGATATTTCTATTTCTAACCATTAAATAGACCCATTTTATAAAAAATGGAATCTATCATGAGCATACCAACATTGAAAAAACTACATGAAAACTCTCAAGAGTAGACAAAAAGTTGTTATGTCACTTTTATTATTTCTTATTGAGCAATTTAAAGACCCTTCTATCTAATTACTTTATTCCGATAGGTTTTTTAAATATCATATATATGGCCCATGGGTGAGCGCATGCACATGGCCTCATATAATGTGATGACGGATGGAGGTTCAAGTGGCAGAGGGTCGAATGTGCAAAACCACGAGCAGCAAGTTCAAAGGGTACTGCGTGAGAAACATCAACTGCAGTTCTTTTAGGGGATTCAAGAGTTGTTATATGCAGGGCTGGAAAAGCTGTTGCTCTTTCTTTGGACCATAAAGCAAATCAAACTGATGAGTCTCAACGAATTGAGGACGCTAGAGGATTTGTTATGTGGGCTGGATGTAGTTGCCATGATTCAGCCTACTGAGGATCCAGAATTAGCTGCAAATATGTGGAAACGGAGGCGCGCTATGCACAAAGGAGGCGCGCTACACACAAGAGGCGTGCTACGCACTGGGCTTCATAGGCCCGTGCAAATTAGCAAACACTCTACGCACATGCTGCGCGCAGCGCATTGGGTTTGCGTGTAGCGCACACAATCCCAAAGGCCGAAATTCATCTTGCTTCATCAAAAATTCAATTTGATTCAGTTCTTTCATTACCAAATGGTTGTGCAGCAATTAGTTTTCGAGGATTCCGCGTGTCTTTCTAAACTTTGCAGGTTGTTGAGTGTGGGTGGAGAGGCAGTCAGCTGAGAAGAGGCCCATCAGACAGAACTTTTGACCTGTGAAATTACAGATATATCTGAAGATGGAGTGTTAGACACAGTTCTTCAAATAGGTGAAGCTCTTTCCCTTACCGATGAAGTATTCAGCATAGCTGGCCTCCGATAAGGAGATTTTTGGCCTTGTTTGTAAAGTTATCAGTCATTTTGGTGATGAGGTTGGTCCTCCATGTATTACCGTTGCTGTCTTGATGGAAAATCTTTTAGCAGAACAAGAGAAGCTTATGGATGAAATTTTGTATGACGCAAATTTTATTTTAAACAATTTATTAAAACTCCTGCCTTCTGCTTCGGATAACCCTGGAGCTCAGAATGCATTTTGGAGCTTGCTAGGTAGAATGTTTGGTATTCTTGCAACATGTGATGAAATGGGACCTTGCAGAAGAGATTTAGTCTCAGTGTTGGCCAGGCATGCATTGGGACTAGTCACACAGTCTTAAGACATTTCTAATTGCTATCGAAGTGCTATGCTACCTTCTTTAGTTTAGAAACAGTAATAACTCAGTACAAAACTGCGTCTTGGGCTCAGTCAAATAAATTTTTGGTTCCAAAATTGTCGTGCACAGGTGAAGGCTCGACAAGAGTGTGATGATTACATTGAGGGGGGAATCGATCTCTGCGTTGGAGAACACATGTTTCTTCGATTCTGACATCTGATGGGATAGTCGACAATTCCTTTGCAGGACTTACCGATGCAACCATGAATGAGCTCATAAGAATGTTGGAATTGACAGAATTTTAGTTTAAATGCTATTTTATTGGTTTTATTCAAACGTGAAGGAGCTACTTCAGTATCAGTCTACTTGCCAGGATCCCAATATTGGTATGACATCAGAACTGGAGTTGTTCATACTGGAGGTAACCACTATAAGTTGGATGTCTCAGATGAAAGCTTACCAGCCTTTCAGCAAGGTGGCACAATTATTCCTCGTAAGGACATTTCAAGCAGCACCACAGAGATTGATGACTGCCACTGTCTACGTAGCTTTCTTAAGAGCCGTGATAGCTTAAATCTCTACGATTCGGGCCACCAGTTTGAGCATATTCAGTTTCTATTGGTCCTTCTTCGAGCAATACAGAATATTTTATTCTTAACTTGCAGTCATCCGGAGAATAGAACACTGACTTCTATGCCGGAAATGCCTAAATAGCTCCCTGATATTCTTATTTCCAACTTTGAGATTGGCATAAATAAAGTGCGAAATGCTATTGGAATTGGGAAGACACCAATTGCTTTTGTGGTCAAAATCTTCGGTTAAAGATATTTTTGTTAAAAAGTGAATTTTTATTCAAATAACAAATGTAAATGCCAAGTCAAAGCACGCCAGAATTAGAATGCAGAATATATAGGAACGAAGTCTTTATTTTGGTCCTTAGTCATGATTTAATGGGATTCGCTCTCTAGTTTTTATCTTTTAGTTGGTCATCAAAGAATTTCAAGGAGATTCACGCTGCAATTTGCACCTTATCATTGGTCATCAGAAATGTTCAGTTGGGATAATGTAACGCTGCTTCAGAAGAGATAATTTCTTTGCTTTTGTTTTTTATTGATGTTAAAACAAATCCCTCGTCTTTGGGTCGATTTGTTTTCTCCTAGCAGAGTTTATTTAATGTATTGAAAATCATTTGTAAAGTAGAGAGGAGAGTTCTAGAAAACCTGTAGAGAAATACAGAGAGCGTCATTGTACAGTTTTTGACAGAGATTTAATGTAAAGTTTGCAGCTCTGTTTCATAAGATCCCTGTGATAACAACTTAGCATTATGTTTCTTCCTTTGTTTTCATATGTTTCTTGTTATGTTTATTGTTTCATTCATAATCATTGTCTTTTGAATGCTTTTAAGTGTGAAGGGCAGAATTTTAGCTTGCTTCTCTGCCTTGGGAAAGTATTCAAGTTCTATGTTTTCTTTCGTCTGAAAAGGATTCGTGAATTCATGCCCTTTTCAGCATTCTTAAACATTTTTTACACTCCATATAATTTCAAATTGAATGCTTAAGCTCTTGCTTGTCTTGCCTTATGGAATAATCTGTGCCTTTGATTAAATCTCTGCTCACGCTGTTATTGATCCCATATAGTCCAGAAAACCCCGTCATTTATTAAAAACCCCATTCATATCTATTTACTAGCCTAAAATCAGTTCCCATTCTAGAGTCATCTCACACCCTATTGCTCATTTTATCGAGATTGACTGGAGAGAGCCCTCTCCTGTCCTTGTAGGGCTAGCTATGAGGCTAAGTTTGGTTTGATATTGCCTCTAGTTTTGCCTTCCTCAGCCTGAGGCAGATTCGAGCGCTAACAGGCCAAAAACCCAAAATGACAAAAAACCAAAACATGTCAAATTTCACTCAATTTTGGTGAGAAAGTCCCTCAAGAATTTTTAGAAATATGTCTAGAATCTCGTGCCAAAATTGCAAGCCTAAAGGTGTCTTTATCCCTTTTTCTCATCGCGCGCCCTCTTTGGGCAGTTTTGAGATTTTCTTGGTTTTCTTCTTTGTTGTTTGGCATTCTAGCTTTGGTGAAGAAGTCATGGCCCCTTGCCTAGAGAGACAGATAGCACATGCTTTGGAGAATTCCCTTCATGATCCATGTTTTGTATTTGCTTGCCCTCATCATTGCTTGCTTGAGGGCTGCCTTGTTTTTCTTTGTCACTGCCTTCTTTATGACTGTCATGCTCTTTCCCTTCACTGTTTTGTGCTTCATCACCCTTATGCTTATTTCTGTTTTGGCTGCCATAATGTTTCCTTTCATCACTGCCTTACTACACATCACTTTTCTCCTCATTATCACTGCTATGTCTAGCCCCCTTTTTCCTTGTTCCTCATCATCACTAAAGTCATCTCTTTAGTACTGTGTTTGAGCCAAGAGGTTTTTAACATGACATGTTTGTGGCTTCTTGAAAATAAGACTCCTTTGTTTTAGCACAAAAACCTTCCTCTCAAACATTTGCCCTTTTTCTTCTTGAAGTTGTTGTCCCTCTTGAGGAGGCTGTTGTGTATCATCTTTTGGCTTCCCTTGCTCATCATTTTCATGTTGTTGTTATGTGCTTTCTTCCTCATCCCCTTTGTATGCCAATCAATAAGTAAATTATAATAATATGCACACAGTCAAATGAAAGGTATACACATTCAAATGATTTTCTGTGTTCGAGTAAGGTCAAAGGGCTCTTGGTGTTTCGATGACAACAAGACAACCGTGTATTTTAGACAAATGCAAAACAAAACTCTTCCCAATCAAAACAATCTCCTTGTCTTCACTGTTTTCTCACACAGATTTTGACAAAACACCTTCAAATTGTAACAACAGCTTCACACCCTAAAGTTTGTTTTATGGACAAAGAGGCAGCCCTGACTTTTCTCTTCACCACACAGAGATGACCTTTGACAGTGACAAAAATACTTATACAATGATCACTGTTCATGAAATTAGGCCTACTGCTTCACTTTTCAAACACAGTGTTTCTCCCTTAAAACACTGTCTCCACCTTTTAACACATTTTTTAGGGCAATTTATAAAGTCCTTTGGCATCAAATAAAAACCCACCATTTTTACTATGTCAGTGCTGGGCAATCATAAAACTACAGCAACTCTTGAGTTTTTAAACCAAAAGATCAAACCTCCCAAGCACTGTTTTCTCCACTATATATAGTTGACAGAGTTCATAGTTTGTCATTGTTTTTTTTTAGGGTAGCTCTAGGGTTCTTTCAAAATTGAATAAACCTCCCACCATTTTCCACTGTGACAGACTTTGTCAATAGATTCTAATCAAATCACTTTGAAATTCCTACCAAGACTTTCCCCTTTTCACCAATATTTAGTATTTTAAAAAAAACACAGCATTTAACACCTTTTATAAATTTGAAAATGCCAAGGAGGCACCTAGAATACCTCGAGACTTCGATGGCAAGCTTTGGATGAGGGTTTGAGCAGCTTTGAAAACCTTTGGAGGCGTTTTGATGGCTTTAAATATGCGTGACACATTTAGAATGAGAGAGCGTCGTGCAAAACAAGCTGTAGGGTCACTTGTCGGGCCGACGTGACCAGCGCCTACAGGCGCGCCGCGCGCTGCTACAGGCGTGCCGCGCAGTAGTGTATTCTCTGTGTAACAATGTGCCTGAATGTGCCGCGCAATTGTACAGGCATACCGCACAGTCACGGTGTGTTTACTTGCGATATTCTGATATTAGGCTAGTTATGAAGTGTGTTTTTTGGTTTTTTAGTTTTTAAGTTTGTGAGGGATGAAACTGATCAAATACATAAACTGGATAACAAGATGTAGATAAATTGGGCTATGGGGTCAAACAGGTCAAGGAAACTATGAAGTGATGATGTAAAGCTGCTGTAGGGCCGATTTGATTCACAGTAGAAGGGATCTCTGGGAAAAATGGATTAAATGGACAGTAAGTTGGTGAAAGACAAGGGATTTCAAGTGCAAATTAGTTAATAGCAGACATAAACATGTAATAGCAAGCCATTAATCATGCTAGGAATACTATAAGCTAATCAATACATAGAAATCAAACATTCCAGCCATACATAGAGGTATATGACCCTCTAACTTCGGGAAAAGGCTATCAGACTTTGGGGAAAACACATGAGACAAACTAACAACTCATAAACTATGCCGGAATGCCTAAACATAGTCTCTAAGTCATTGGGTACTTGGACAAATAAGTTTTCATAGTTTTAGGCAAAGGGCTAGATCGGGACTAGGCCTCCTTGGTTCAACAAAATGATCAACAAATCAGTCAAAGAGAAAGTTTTATGGACAAAACTATGGGCAGCTGATAGGTAGGTAGGGAAAACCATACATCCTACTCAACATACATGGAACTGATGAATAAAACTTAGCAACAATACCTTAGGTTACTAAAGAGCAGCTAAGAATTCTTTAGCATAACTAAGGGAGAAGAAAACATCAAGCTATGAAGATTCATGGATTTTGAGGTGCCTCCATGGGCATATCTCAAAATCAATCTTTACTGATCTATAGCAGCAAGAAATATGAATTATGATTGAAAACTAGAAGACAAAACATATTAAGAAGCACTATACCATTCTACCATGTCAAGGAATCCATCAACAATCCTTCATCATTCCTCAAAAGCATCCAAGAGGCAGTCCAAAAATCATAACTCAAATGTATTCTTCAAAGCTCATATGACCAATGTATTAATTATTCTCTCAAGTTCAACCTCTGATTTACAATGAGAACCATGGAATAAATAGGCTTGAGGGAGGAAAACCTCATGGAGCAACTAGCTATCCCATTGGCCAAGTCAAAATATCTAAACTTGTCCTTGAGGCTTTGCAAAGCCCAAGGCACAAAATATCCCATAAAATATCTAAAAATCTGCTAAAAACGGAAATTATATTGACTTTACATCATTTCCCAAGGATAAAAATAGCTTAACGCACATTTGGGAAAAGCAGATTTTTGAGGTTCAAAAATTACAAAAATACTTCATATTTATGCCTGAAAAAGGTCCCCTGACTTGTTGGATGCAAATGGCAGCTTTACCGGCGTCGCAATGAGGCCTGCGATGGCTTGTTGGTGCGTCAGGTTCGCTTTCCAATGCGAATTACCTCGACCCGATCTCGGGAAAGTCCCTCAAACCTGCATTCTTGTGCAAAAATCCAGAAATAGCAGTCACATATGGCGAAGTAATACGCAATGAGGTCGTTTTTCACAATTTGAGGGGGCATCGGATCTTCAAATCAGTTGGGTAACCTGCGGAGAGATGCTCATGAAATTATGGAATCCATTGGTATCACCTTCCTCCCTTGACGACTCATCAAACTGAAATGGCGCATTTATGAGTTTTTGGCGAAAACCCCAAAAATGCCAAAAAACAAAAAGTTTTCGAAACAGGCCCAAAATTGGCATGCATGACCTTCAAAGGTCCATAGAGACATGCTCCGAAGCTGAAGCCAAAATATCGAGGGCTGATGTGCTTTTTTCTTTTTTCCGTGCTAGGCGCCTCTCCTTCAATTTCTTCAATTTTTCTTGTGCCACCTTCAATTTGCGCCTGGCAAATTGATTTAGCTTCTGAAAGTGAAGAGTTCTCTTTCTCTGTAGCTCAAGATCCTTGTTTGCCTTCTCAAGCTTTGTTTCCAAATGCTGGTTGGCCCTCTCAAGCCATACTTCCTTGTTTTCCTCAATTTCCTGTTCAAAGAGGGCAGTGAGAGGAAAAGCATCGAACTGAGCTTGTTCTCCTGCTCTCCGTTTCTCCAAGGCTTTTCTAAGCCCGATGGTCCTAGGCCTCTTTCGCCTAGGTTGGTCCTCTTCCTCTTCATCATCAAATTCGCCAATGAGCTCTTCAATTCTTACTTGCGCCTTTTCTGCCTCCTTTTTATACTTGATCGCCCTTGCCTCATGAATGGCCGCATGATACTTCATTTGTTTGTTTTCAACCTCCAAGAAATGGTTGAAATTCCTCACCCTTTGAAGATCTTCTTGTAACACCTCAATTTGCCCTTCTTTGTGAATGAGGAGGTTTTCAAGGATGCGTGCCTCATTGTCACTGTCATCGCTTGGGATAGGGATGACAGTTGACTTACCTCCATGCTTGGCACTTCCTCCAACTGCACCTTTGCCTTTGAAGGCCAATCTAGCGCTCTTTCTCCTTGGCAAGCTAGAAGTTGTCTTTTTGGGCAATTTCTTCTTCTTAGGAATAGTTTTGCTCACTGTCAAGGAGGCAGCTTCAGCTTGCTGTCCTTCCTCAACATCCTGTCTAGCTTGTGGCTCAAAAGATGCTTCAATTGTTTGCTCAACCTGCTGCTCTTCAACCTCTATCTGCTGTTGTCCCTCTCCCTGAATTTGATGTTGTTCATCAACCTCTAGCTGCTGTCCCTCTTCCTGAATTTGCAGCTGTTCATCAACCTCCAGCTGTTGTCCAATGATATCTAACTGCTGCTGTCCCTCAAAATCTGGCTGCTGCTGCTCATCATCCTCCTTTTCTCTCTGTGGCTCACTGCCCTCTCCTTCTCCTTGTTTACTTGGCTGCCCAGTGATCATCTTGAATTTTTTAGGGGTAGGCCTACTAGATAAAGGCACTGGGCGATGGACAGGCTGAGTAGGAGACACATGAATAGGAGGGACAGTGGCGAAATCAGCATGGCTAATGAATGAATCCCATGAAACCCCTTTCTTCTCCAGCTGGTGTAAGAAGATGATTTTGATCAAGGAATGGTGAAAGAGAGAAGGGATTTGCTGAGGTGGAGCTTTCTTTTGGACAGTAGCTGCCATTTTCTCTATGCTTTTGGACAAAAAGTATGGAAGGTTTAAATGTCTGCTTCTAGTAAAATGCATCAACAAGCGAACATGATAGGAAAAAATTTGGCTAAACCTCCCTTCACAAGTGAAATATCTCATTATGGTTTTCATCAGCGGAGCATAACTGTCAAGAAGATAGGAGAAAAGGAAAATAGCAGTGATGGTTTCTCTATGTTCCGGCTTGATGAAAGGTTTATAATCCTCCAGATCAAGATGCGCTTGTTTAAACCACTTTTCACCATGATACGGGATCTTGGTAGCCTTGGATACATACCTTGGGGAGATTTTGAAGTCAAGACTTGCTAACTGGAAGTGTTTGTCCTTGAATCTCAAAGCGCACAAATGTGTAAGTGGCGAGAAACTCTTGACTTCTTCTATCCTCTGACAGAAATCAAGACAGCCTACTTCATGGAAATTGAAAAGCACTGATGGGTGAGCATTGATTTCTTCTATGGAGATAGGTTCATATCTCTTATGTTGTCCGCCTTTGTGATCTCGTTTTGGAGGCATTCTGACTTTGAAACAAGCTTTGGAAGAGGCAAACTGCCTTCACTATATGAGAAATGCTCTGCTGGATTGAAACAGGCCACCAGACTGTTTGGACAGATATGGACACTGTGGTTTGGATGAAATGCAACAATGCTGCCTTGAATAAGCCCCCTCTACACTTCCTAAGAACAGTCCTTCAATTCTAGATATACTTCAGCTATGTAACCCTTTTAACAGTGGGACCATGTGTAAGAAACTGTTTTGTAGATTCTCTGTGCACAGTCTTGAATAATTACCCCTCTTGTGACTTTGTTAGAGGCCAGCTTACACTTGTATTTGTGTCTTCAAAACCAAGCTTCGAAAATAATAACCCTGCTCGTTAGGTCATTTACCTTGAAAAATACCTCTGTTAGCAGATTTCTGTGAAGACCACACAGTGGAAAGAAGGAGACCTTTTGGTTAGGTGAAGTGTTAAGGAAAACACCTTTCACTTGTGACTTTTGAGAAGTCAATCACCACCTTTACACATCTGGCTTCAATGTACACTTGATCATCAACAAATGCTCAATCACTAACCACCCTACCTTCTAGAAGATGGCCTTGTTTCACCTTCAGAAAACTCTGTTCAACAATCTTCAAAATGATACAATGTAGTGCAATGAAAAAAGGCAGACTTAGTTTAGGTGTGAAATCAGTGCAACAGTGGTTTTAGGAAACAAACTCTCTGCTTTGTGAATTTAAAAAGTCCATCAACACATCTATACCCCTGCCTTTGTTGTCAAAATCCACCATCAACCACCTCTGTCCTTTACTATGCTGTCATCTTTGGAAGCTCTCTGTCAATAAGTCTTCAACCTGTACCTCTGTCTTAATCTTAACTTTAAACACCAATAACTCTGCCTTTTAATGTGCTGTTACCTTTGGAAGTTCTCTGTCAACCAACCTTCAGTAGTGAAATACAGTGAAATAGGGGCAGATCTCTAGAAAAGGCTTGTTGTGATAAGTGTTTTGGTACCCTGTTCTTTAGAAATGACCTTCCCTCTAAACATATCACAACAACAGTTCTTCAAAATGACACCATTCAGTGGAAGAAAAAGCAGAACTATGCTAGGTGATATATCAGTGCACTATGCTTTTTAGAAAACACCCTCTTTTTCTTGTGAGTTTAAGAGAGCCACCCAAATACCTGTACCCCTGTTTTAATATCAAATTTCAAACACTAACAAACTGTTCTTCAGAAAAAGGCCCCTTTCTTTGTGAAGTTTTAAGAGAACAAGAAAAACTGCCTTTGTACCTCTGCCTTTAGAGTTAGAAACATATCAATGAAATCTGCCCTCCAATGCAACATTTACTCGTGGAGTCTCTTTGTCAATCAGTTTTTAACATGATAATGAGGTGAAGAAAGAGGGCAAACCTAGGTTAACAATACACAGTGCTTTATGAGGGACACTTTTCTTGTGAAGTTTTTAAGAAATCACTTGTATACCTCTGCCTTAAAAGTTCAGATTTGACCACCAACAAACCTTGCCCTCTAGAAAAATGGCCCTATCCCCCCTTAGGAATTTTCTGTCAATAAACTTACAGCAGTGAAATCTAGTGAAATAGGAGGGGCAGTTTGTTACAAAGGAGTGCTTGTAAGATAGGCAACAATGTCACTTATCAACACCTTGCACGCGATGGGATTTCATAAAAATACCTCAAATTCGATGGATGCTCGCTTGAGAGGATGCAAGAGACCCTGGATAGCTTGAAAAGTCGCGCGGCAACCTCTGGAGAAAACCTGTCGCGCAGGAGAAAGGTTGTCGGGTGGACTTGTCGTGCGGTCGGGCGGTCACCTACAGGCACGTCGCGCCCGCCTACAGGCACGTCACGCCGACGTTGAAAACCTTTACAAAACGATGCCCAGGCACGTCGCGCCGAATTCCAGGCACGTCGCGCCGCCTCCGAGTGCAGATTTGTGAATTTTCGCCCGGTTTTTCTCGCTTGTTGATGCTGTGGATGCACGGGATTTTGACTCAAGTTTTCTTCAAAGTGAATTTCACACTTTTACACTTCAAACTTATATCGTTTTTTCAAAAAACACTCTCAAACGGTCATTTCTATTTTTAAAAGGTAAAAAAGAACTGTGGTTTGGCTTTCTTTGCGGAGTTTTTTGTTTTTTTGAAAAACCTTCAATCCTTTTAACTCTGGTACGTTCAAAACTGGCCTTGGAGATTTGCCAATCATTTGACCATATGTAGATCGAGGACCTTAGCACAAGTGTGAGGTAAAGAACCTCCGGCTTTGTTTCTTTGGTGGACCTTTCATTACTAACCTTTGGACCCTAAAACAAATCTCCATAATCTTGGGCCTATGTTTGCCACTGTGTCTAATGGTATAGGTACCAATGGCTGCATCCTTTATGACCTGCACTGTTCTCCAAAGAGGGCCATTTTTATTATAATCTTATGCTTGACAACTCATGATGCCACATCTCTGCCACTGCTTTTTCTATACTGTATCTTTGTGCTGAAACTGTCCTTTGGAATGATGACCATTGTGTCTGTTTTAGGATATATAAACAGTGATAATTCATCAAAACAAATTCCTTTTGCCTAATCATAAGATCATATACCCATTTGCCTCCTCATTTGAAAAGACAAGCTTGCAAAATATGAAAACAGGGCTTTTTGGCACACAGTCTTTATTTTGTTCTGATCAGTGTATTAAATCCTTTTTTGTCAATAGCACCATTTCATGACTGAACTATGTTCACTGCTTCCCTCTCTTGGTGATTGTTTAGCAAAGAAGGGCTATTTCATAATGCACCAAAAATATTTGAAAAACTGTAAACACCCTTTCTTGAAAGGCGTCTCTTTGGACTTTTGATATATGATATTGTTTTGCTGCTTGACCCTTTCCTCAAGGAGAAAGTCTTCTTTTTGATATCAGTGGCACACATATGTTCAATATTGTCTCTTCCTACTGTAGGTATAGTCAGACAGATAGCTCTTTGAAACAGGAGTACCAAAATCTTTGCATCACCAACACTATTGGTAACCTTCCTCTGCTTTCTTCTATCAATCAGTTTCAGCACCTGTAGTAGCTTTGGCCCTCTACTCATGCATGGAGGAGGCTCTTCATCAGATAAGGTGTCCGGGGGTTTTAAAACAATTCTTTTTGAGACAGCCTTTTTCTGAAGGTGATGGTAAATAAACTACTTGGAAAACATCAGTCTTAGCACCTTCTCTTGCAAGCATCATTGTGTGTTAGCAAGAACTCTAGCCAGAGTAATATTGTCTCCCTGCACTGTCCTAAGGGTGATTTAGATATGGGGCTTGTTCATCTTATGATTGATTTTCTTGATAAATAGCCTTTGTGACTATGAAGGTCAGTGCTTTCTGGAAAAGCCAAGAACTTTCTCTTGCCTGTGTAATGGCATTGGTTATCAGCTGTTCTATTTGATCTTGTGGAATAGACAGGGTACTTATGCTTTGGAATTTTCACCAATGACATGCCTTTCTTCATTTCATCAATTCACATGATTTTGAAAATTTGAGATTAGATCCTTTATTAGACCAAACTCTTCTTTCTTTTGAGCCAGCATATTTCAAGCTCCATTCCTGTTATGATCATCAATTACCTTCATGAAACCTGAAGATATTGTTTCATTGTTTTAGTAAAGGCAAACCTGGACCTTTGCAACCTTCTGAATCAACACTGGCCTGCGCCCTCTTCTTATGGATGAAGGAGGCGCCCTAACCCTCTGCTTGTAAATGAAGGAGGTTCTGGGCCTTGACAATTTACCATTTTGCTGAGACAGTGGCGACCCTTTCTTACTGTGATTTTCATGCTGGAAAGAGCTGTAAGGTCCCGATGAGTGACTTTTGTTTTGCAGCTTCATCTCAGGCTCACAATACATTTAGAAGCAGCTGTTCCTCTAACTGTAGATCAAGCATTTCCTCCCGAGATGAAGTTATATTTCCTGCCTTTGTAGAAACCATAGAACACTGTGGAAAACCTACTAGTCAGCTTGAGATTGGGCTTTATGCAGTGCTGAGACCTAAGGAATATGAGTGGCGCGACTTAAGGCTGTTTGTCAATTTCATTTGCAAAGTAAGGGATCAGTCATGGTAGGTCTGCTGCAGATGGAGGATTTTTGGCTTTTTGATGATTGCCAAAGGTGAAATGTCCTAAAACGCCACTTCCTAACATAGGGGAGACTATTGAAACAGATGTGGATTTGCCTTTTAAGGCTGATGGGCGGGTCGATAAGGCTGAAGCTAGATAGGATTGTGATATGAGGTTTTTGATGTTGCCAGGGGTGGACTGAATAGGTAGAAAGGCGAAAAAAGTTTTGGGAGGGTTTTCTGGATGACATATTGACATAAGGAAATCAGTTTCTAGAAAACTCAGCTGAAGACATAGTCATCACTAACATGTAAAAAATACTGATGGCTAACAGTGGCTCCATTTGGGGAGGGCAGCTCCTCGTCAGGAGGTGTCCAGAATTCAGATTTTTGGATTATGAAGACCAGTGCCTTATCCATTGGCGCAAAATTTACCCTTCTCTTGATGTTATTTCGAAAAGTGTCGCATGTTTAATATCAATGATACTTCTACCCACCTCACTACCTTCTCAACATTTTTTTCTTCGATGTATTTGAACCAGCGTACTATTAATGCATATTTTTTTTAAAATGAAAACTATCTATTTTTACCTATATCTTCGCTTTTAGCGTATTGTTTATGAACTCTTCATTTTCACATTTAAACAAGATCGACCGTTAAGATTAAGCGCTTTGATGATTTTCATTTTCTAATTCCACAACATGAAATTAAAATGATCAACCCGGATAAGCAATTGACGTCATGCATTTGCGTATAAAAGACAAGCTTAGCACAAATGTTATTTCATAACAAAAGGAAAACCAGACTAAGCAAGCACATGTGTTTTTCATCCCCTTCCTTTGGTTCTGCTTAGGCATGTGGAACCATAATCTCTCCCTAATCTATACTCTGTGATAAGTCAATCTTACACAATGTTGACCATCTTTTTCACTCACTAACTTATCAGCAAATAAATTTAAACATGCTCAGCTATGATTAGGCTAGATAGCTGAACAAGACATTGAAGTACTAGTAGCAGCATTTAGACTTGCTCGCTTTCCGAAAGACTATTTTTGGAACATGGGACTTTGTTCTATCTTCACTTGCCCTCTTTTCTGCTTTTTACCGTTTTTGACTTTCCTATCTTTTACTGTTTTTGACTTTTCTATTTTTTCAATATTTCAAACAATGGTATGTACAATGACTGAAAGTGTTTCAAACTCAAAAATGGAGTTCTTGACAAAAATAGTGTTTTAATGTCCTGCCATTCACAGGACCCCCAAAAATTTCAGTCCCATCCGGTTCTTGTAAGAAGAAAGCATTGTTTCCACTAACTGAGCTGATGATGTAAGGCCCTTTCCATAAATTTTCAAACTTGCCATGTTTACCTTTATCTTCTCTTCTAGAATCCCATTTTAAAACTTTATCTCCAATTTGAAAATCATTTTCCTTAGTTCTTCTGTCAAAAATCTGTTTTATTTTGTCTTGTGCTAACTGACCCCTTTGGTAAACTTCTTCTTTGGTTTGTTCTAAATGGATAGTCTGATTTACTCTCCTTTGTATATCATTTTCTTCTATTTGGACTTCTTGTAGTAATTTCATTACTGGAACTCCTAGAGAGGTTGGGAAAATGGCGTCAACACCATAGACTAGCTGGTAAGGGGACATACCTATGGACTTCTTGGTAGTTAATCTATCAACCCATAAGGCGTGCACTAGTTTCCCATGCCATGCTTTTTGATTTTGTTCCAGAAGTTTTTTGATAATGTTGACTAGGCTTTTGTTAGAAGACTCGGCTAAGCCATTACCTTGAGGGTAATAGGCTGTGGAATGCCCTAATGAAATATGATACTTGTGACAAAAGTCTATCATTTTCTTGGAAGAGAAGGCAGCGGCGTTATCTGTAATGATTTTCCTGGGACAGCCAAATCTGGATAGGATATTGGTTTCTAGGAATGTGATGATGACTGAATCGGTGGCGTTCCGAGATGGTATGGCTTCTATCCATTTGGTAAAGTAATCAGTGGCTGTGAGGATCCATTTATGTTGAGCTGAGGAGGAGGGGTGAATTTCTCCGATGAAGTCTAGACCCCATTGTTGGAAGGGTCCTTCGACTATGATGGGATGTAAGGGCAAAGGTAGAAGCTTTTTCTTGCCATCAAAAATTTGACATTTATGGCAGGTCATGACCAGTTTGTGAGTATCAGGGAACAAGGTGGGCCAATAATAACCGGCTCTAAGGATTTTTTTTGCAGTAGTTTTCCAGTAGAGATGACCTCCACATTCCCCTTCATGCATTTCCCGCATGATTCTTTCTGCATCAGACTCGAGCAAACATTTAAGTAGCATACCAGTAGGATTCTTCCAATACAGAGAACCATCTATAATGCAAAACTTTAAATATTTTTGTTTGAGGAATCTTGCTTTTGTTTTTGATAAAGACGGAGGAGCATTCATATAAGTTAATACATAGAGAATGTCTGCATACCAAGGTGAATCCAAAAATGTTTGATCGATAGGGGGAAGTGTACACTCTTCTTGTTCTTCTAAGGCATCGACAAAATTTATATCTAAAGCTTGGAGGTTGGTTTCAGCCATTAATCTCGCGAGTCCTTGTCCTTTAACTAGTTTAGTAGGCCTGATTTCTAAGTCATATTCTAGGATGATAGCAATCCACTTTCCCCTTTTACCATCAGGATCTTGGTTAAGGATGTCCTTGACAACAGTATTAGGAACAAAAGCTATGATATGAGAATGCAAGATGTAAACTCGGAAATCCTTTAATGCTTTTACCAATGCGAATGCCTGTTTCTCCATGATGTTATATTTCAAGGGGGCATCTCTTAGGGATTTGCTAAAAAAGGCAATGGGTTGCTCTTGCCCAGCTGCATTTTTCTGCAACAACACTGCAGCTATTGTATGTTCTGAGGCAAATGAGAAGATGTAAAAATCTTTGGTGAAGTCAGGGCTTATCAATACTGGTGTTTCAGTTAGAGCCCTTTTAATTAGTTCAAAAGATTTTTTGGCTTCGATAGTCCATTTAACCCCGACCTCCTTTCTTAACATATTTGTGATCTCTTTTAGGAGCTCAGCAAGGTTGGGGATGAATCTTCTCAAAAAAATTATCTTGCCGATAAAGGACTGTAACTCCTTTATGTTTTTGGGGTGACTTATCTGTAAAATACCTTCGATTCTCTGGGGGTCTATTTTAATTCCTTCTTCCGAAATAATGTGACCTAGGAGTTTTCCTTCTTCTAGACCGAAAAGTGTTTTCTTGGGGTTTAGGGACAAACCATACTTCCTGCATTTGTTGAAAACCTTTCTTAAATGTGCTAGGTGTTCTTCGTCAGATTTAGAATATACTGTTATATCGCCGAGATATATGACTATGAAAACACCTATGTCTTCTGAGAAAGCTATGTCCATGGCTCTTTGAAATGTGGCGCCAGCATTCATTAGTCCGAAAGGCATTTTAACGTACATAAAAGTGCCCCAGGGGGTGGTGAAAGCTGTTTTATGCTGATCGGTAGGATAAACCAATACTTGGTTATAACCAGAAAAACCATCAAGCAATGAGATTCTTTTAGCGCCTACGACCTTCTGAAGTATATGGTCCATTTTGGGCAGAGGGTAGTTATCTTTCAGACATGCCCTATTCAAGTTTCGGAAATTTATGCAAAGTCTGATTTCACCGGTCTTTTTTCTAACTGATACTAAATTTGAGACCCACTCAGAGTATCGGAGAGATACTATTATCCCGGCATCATACATCTTTTTAATTTCCTTTTCAACCAATGGTAATAACACTGGGTTTATCCTTCTTAACTTTTGTTTAAAAGGTTTTTGATTTTCTTTTAGGGGAATTTTATGTTGGATGATGCTGGTGTCATATGATTTTAAATCTTGGTACCCCCATGCAAACACATCTTTAAATTCTTTGAATAGATTTATGTACCTTTGTTTTATGTCAGGCGGGAGGGTTTTGGATAGTTTAATGTTTTTAGGCTCTTTTGGATTTCCTATGTTGTATTCCTCTATGTCATCCTCTGTAGATTCCATTTTAGGCTTTTTGGCCACATCATTAAAGTCAAACAATTCTTCTAAAGGTGCGAGCCTTCTAGGTATGGTGTCATTTTCGTAGTGTAATACTTCAAGTTCTCTTTGGTCAATGTCTTCTTCTATCTCCCTGTCACATGGATGGTCTACCAGGTTTAGATTGGTCCATAAAGGTGGATTTAGCTCTTGGTATTGACTTAGGTTGGGTTTCCTCTCTTCATCTCCTGAGTCTGTTTTGGTTATCTCAAACTCATTTCTAGATTGGAGGAAATCATCAATTTGATCATCATCTTGGAATACTTGCCAATGGTCAAGATTATCTGGTATAGTAGGGCGGTGTTTCACTTGGATGTCATATTGCTCACTCATACATGGTATTTGGCTAGTGCTTGCAGCAAAGGCGAGCTCATTTGCCAGATTGTTTTGAATCCTAGGGATATAGGTGAGCTCATATTTTTCAAAAGTTTTAAGGATATCCAAAGCCGCATTCCTATATTCTCTCAGTCTTGGGTTCTTGGCTGAATATTCACCTTTGATTTGCTTAATTACAAGCTCTGAGTCCCCTTGAGCTGTTATTCTATTGGCACCTAAGTCTCTAAGCATGTGTAGACCAATGAGAAGGGCTTCATATTCCGCAATGTTATTTGTACATTGGAATTCTAATCTGAAAGAATGACCTTCCTTAGTGTTGTGTATCCAGATGCCTGCTCCTGAACCTGTCTTGCCACAAGAACCATCAAAGCTTATACTCCAAAGAGTTTCCCTTTCATATATGATACTAAGTTGTTTCTCATGTTCCTTGGGACTTTGGTCATCAATTTCTTCACTCAGTAATGGTTTGGATATGTCTTTATTTTCTTTTATCTGCTTGTGTATATCACCTTCATTGTATAAGATAAAAGAATCTAAATTGGAATGAATGGAATAGATGGGGGTATTGTTTGGCTTATCTATGTTGCTAACCATGTATTTCATGCGAGCCTCCCGGTATAGTCTCCTAGTTTGGTTGAAAACCGGAATAGTAGCGAATGACATATCCATTTGAAGGCTACCTTGTATTTTGGCAGACCAGGCTCTTGATAGTAGCATTCCATATTTGGGTGTGATGTCAGCCACTACCACATCCATGACTAAGTTTTTGGTTGGTAGTTGTGTTAGGGCAAAGTCTAGATTTTTTATCAGACCTACACATTTGACCTGGCTTGAGTCGAAAGAATACAGGTTTTTGTAAGGTTGGGTCACCTCCAGACCTAAGTTTTCCATGACTGCTTTAGGCATGAGGTTATGGGAGGCACCGGAATCTAACATGGCATTATGTAATATTTTGTCCTGGATGTTCAAGCTTAAGTAGAAAGGAGAAATAGATCCTTCTTGATATTCACCTTCTACTTTAGGGCCAAATAAAAGCTCAGGTTTGTCGTCAGTTAGATTCAAGGTATCAGCTTTGTTCTCTAGGTCAAATACTTTGAAAATTTGAGATCTATACCTATCTATAGTGACTAGCTCTGTAAGGGGCATGGTAATTTTTATTTTGGAAATTTCCCCTTCGAAACTAAAAGGAGTGGGTAGCTTGGGCAGATTTGTTTCAGCTTTCTCAGACATAACCTTTTCTATGTTCTTAATTTGCTGACTTTGGCTCGGGACTTCTTTTGATACAGCCAACTTTGGGGTTTCTGCAGAGGTACTAGGAATATCTGAGCTAATACTTGTCTGAATGGCCTTACCTTTGTTTTGGTCAACCCTTTGGGCCTTAATTTTGCTATTATTCATGGTCTCATTTAGGGTTTTATCAGGGATTTTGATATGGTCAGGGCTATTCTTTTTGGGATGGTTTTGGTTTTTTCTACTTCTAAGATTATACTGCCGGTGAGCTTCTATAATGGCATTTTGAAAGTCTAAGGCAGGATCGTCGGGATCTTCATAGTTGGTCTCATCCTGGTTGGGAGAACATAGCTCTTGTTCTTCTTCGGTGAGGTACACCTCACCTTCATTGTCAGACCCTATGAGGTTTAAATGATGTTCATCAAGAGGTTCTGAGTCCCTATCATCTTCTTCTACATAGTTTTCATTGAATGGTGGCCTGATCTGTTGGTCATTATCCCTTGGTCTCTTTTGGGGCTGTTCCCTCCTAAAGTTTTGGTTTCGGTTTCTGATTGGAGGGTTTGGATGGTTGTCCCTAACAGGAGCTTTTTCATTGATCTTTTCCCACATTTTAGCCATGGATTTGACTAAGTCATCTATTCTGGGATCTAGGGAAGGTGACAAAGTGGAGACTTCATCTCTATATGTGACCTTTCTTTCTGATTTAGTTCTGGCTCTTTTTTCAGCTAAGTTGGCATCTGCTTTTATAGCTATTTGTTGCATTTCTTCCAAGGTAGGGGGATCCTTATCTCTTAAGTGATATGTCATGTCCGGATCAAACCCCTCAGGGAATTTTGCCAAAGCTAAACCAAGTGGAGGTTTAAAAAGAGGTGGGAGGGAGTTATATACACTGTTGAACCTAGTACAGTAAGCTTGGACACTTTCCCCATTTTCCCGTTTTAGGCTGTTATATTCTGACAGGATTTGAATGGGATTTCTTCGGATTTCCCACCGGTTTCTGAAAATTTGATGTAGTTCGGGGATATCATGGATACTGTTTGGAGCTAAGCTTTTGAACCATGCTTTGGGTTCACCACCAAGACTTTGGGCAAATATTCTCATTCGGACAGTCTCGTCTTGAACCTCTAGGTATTCATAAGCATCAGTCATTCTACTAATATGCTGTTGAGGTGTGGTGGTGTCTTCTCCAGTAAAGTGTGGGATTTTGTCTTGATATTTGTTTGGGAGAGGAGCTAAAGGTGGTGGTAACACCAAAGGTGCGTACCAGGCAGCCATGACCGGAGCTAATGGATGATGTACAAGATGAGGACTAGTAGGCTGAAATGAAGTGGTTTGAACAGTGGTGGTTTGACCAGGTGTGGCGGATGAACTTGGACTAGTGATCTGGTTTTGAGCAGATCTGGGATGATAGGGGCCAAACTGATAGAGAAGCTGGAAATCAGGAGGAGTGGTGGGTGAAGCTTCTCTAATAGTACTCTGTGGTGGGTTTAGGGGTTCAAGATCGTCGAAGTTTATCTTACTATATGATTTGCTTCGGGGAAGAGCTTGTGATGACTCTAATTCCGAAGGTGAATCTAGAAGGATATTGCGAGTTTTAGGTACAGATCTTGTTCTACGGATGGATCTATCGGTAGCTAGATGATCAGTTTCAGAAGCTTGCCACAGAATCTTCTCTGGGTCATCTACTATGATAGGGGGATTTGGGTCTGGATGGGATCTGGTATTGATTCTTCGAGAAGCCAGATTTTAGATCCATAGTTTTAGAGAGAATGGTATTGGTGAATGTTCTGGATGAGTGATTTTTCTAAAGTTATATTAAGGCGAAGGATGGTCAAACATAGAAGGGATGGATTAGTGGAGTCGCCAGGTGGAAATGGATTGTTTTTGTGAAGATAGCTATGGTCCACCACCAAGACTAATCTGAGAATGTTTTGGATTTTCTAAATTTATGTGCAGCCTATGGTTTGTTAAAGTATCCTAAATTTGTTTTAACACTTTGCTAGGGTGATGAGAACAAAAAGAGTTTACTCTAAAAAATGAGTCTATGGACTGCTTGCTTGTTTATGGTACCTGAAGGACCAAAGAGTCTATAAAAGTTTTCTGGACTATTATGTACTCAGTGTCTTACTATCTCCCACTATGTTAGTGAGTGATGGGAAAGGTTTATCGGATAGTAGCCTAGAGTTTTGAAAAGTAGTAAGGCTTACTAGAAGTTTAGTGGAGTCGCCAGGTGGATTGTCAGTTGTTTGAGATAAACTTGTATGGTCCACCACCAATAATGTCAAAATCCAATCTAAGGGAGTGTTTTGGGGTTTTTTGAGTTTTATGTAGTCCTGAGGTTTGGAAGAATTTCCTATAACTGACTCATCATTTTGCTAGGATGGTGAGACAACTAGATTCTACTCTTCTAAGTTTGACTGAGATTTTGAGAGTTCCTAAGGGATACCTAGGAAGTTTTGACTCAAAGTCCCACCGTGATCGCCATTATGTTAGGGTGGCGATGAGGTGGCAAAATCAGATGGTATTCTAAATTTTAGCAAGGTAGTAAGGCCTACTGGAGGCTAGTGGAGTCGCCAGGTGGATTTTTAGTTGTTTTGAGGTATATGTGTATGGTCCACCACCAATACTGACAAAAACCAATCTAAGGGAGTTTTTGTGGTTTTTTCTGAGTTTTATGTGCAGCCTAGGATGTAAGAGTGTTATAAACCTGATTCATCACTTTGCTAAGATGGTGAAACATAGAGTTTACACTAAATGATTCTAAAGGCTGATGGTCTGAGTTTAGGATTGAAGGACTAAAGAGTCTATAAGAGTTCGCTAGACTGTCATGTACTCAGTAAGTCACACCGTGACTAGCGTTAGGCATGGTTTTATGGCTAACCTGATGGTATTCAAACGAATGTAGCAAGGCTCATCGGAAGTAGCAGGAGTCGCCAGGATTTTTAGTTGTTTTGATGTATATGTGTATGGTCCACCACTAATACTGTCAAAAACCAATCTAAGGGAATGTTTTGGGGTTTTTTGAGTTTTATGTAGTCCTGAGGTTTGGAAGAGTTTCCTATAACTGACTCATCATTTTGATAGGATGGTGAGATAACCAGATTCTACTCTTCTAAGTTTGACTGAGATTTTGAGAGTCCTGGAGACGCAGACGCTGACTCACACCAACGCACTTATATTATAAATAGTGGTCCCGTGATTTGGCCGATTGGCTAGCCAAATGACAGTGTAACATCAAACCAAGCTGTGGAGCCCAAGGACCTAGCCTTCCTGGACTCAGAGAGGGCTCTCTCTATATGTGTAAGGGATATCTGTGTGTTTGCTTATTTGCGTTCTGATTTTAGGCTAGTTATGAAGTAAGTTTTTGATTTTTTGTTTTTTAAGTTGTGAGGGATGAAACCGATCAAAGATATAAAATAGATAACAAGATGTTAGATAAATTGGGCTATGGGGTCAATTAGATCAAGGAAGCTAATGAGGTGATGATGTAAAGCTGCTGTAGGGCCGATTTGATTCACAATAGAAGGGATCTCTGGGAAAAATGGATTAAATGAACAAGAAGTTGGTGAAAGACAAGGGATTTCAAGTGCAAACTAGTTAATAGCAGACATAAACATGTAATAGCAAGCCATTAATCATGCTAGGAATAACTATAAGCTAATCAATACATAGAAATCAAACATTCCAGCCATACATAGAGGTATAAGACCCTCTAACTTCGGGAAATAGCTATCATACTTTGGGGAAAACACATGAGACAAACTAACAACTCATAAACTATGCCGGAACGCCTAAACATAGTCTCTAAGTCATTGGGCACTTGGACAAATAAGTTTTCATAGTTTTAGGCAAGGGGCTAGATCGGGACTAGGCCTCCTTGGTTCAACAAAATGATCAACAAATCAGTCAAAGAGAAAGTTTTATGGACAGAACTATGGGCAGCTGATAGGTAGGTAGGGCAAACCATAAATCCTACTCAACATACATGGAACTGATGAATAAAACTTAGCAACAATACCTTAGGTTACTAAAGAGCAGCTAAGAATTCTTTAGCATAACTAAGGGAGAAGAAAAACATCAAGCTATGAAGATTCAGGGATTTTGAGGTGCCTCCATGGGCATGTCTCAAAATCAATCTTTACTGATCTATAGCAGCAAGAAAAATGAAATATGAGTGAAAACTAGAAGACAAAACACATTAAGAAGCACTATACCATTCTACCATGTCAAGGAATCCATCAACAAGCCTTCAACATTCCTCAAAAGCATCCAAGAGGCAGTCAAAAAATCATAACTCAAATGTATTCTTCAAAGCTCATATGACCAATGCATTAATTCTTCTCTCAAGTTCAGCCTCTGATTTACAAAGAGAACCATGGAATAAATAGGCTTGAGGGAGGAAAACCTCATGGAGCAACTAGCTATCCCATTGGCCAAGTCAAAATATCTAAACTTGCCCTTGAGGCTTTGCAAAGCCCAAGGCACAAAATATCTAATAAAATATCTAAAAAACTGCTAAAAACGGAAATTATATTGACTTTACATGATTTTCCCATGATAAAAATAGCCTAACGCACATTTGGGAAAAGTAGATTTTTGGAGTTCAAAATTTGCAAAAATACTTCATATTTATACCAAAAATCCCACTTTATTTGGATGTGAACTGCAGCTCTTCCATGTCGAATATAGTTGATGATGGCTCGTTGGAAAGCTCTCTGTGTCTGATTTCCAATGCAAGTGGAATAATCTCAATCTGATCTCTGAAAGTCCCTCAAAACTGTACCTGTGTGCAAAAACCCAGAAAATAGCAGGCTGCTGATAGGGCGGGCAGAATGTGTAAAATGAGGCTGTTTTTCGCCAATTTGAGGGGACGAATGATCTTCAAATGCCCTGAAAATCGCTGGAGAGCTGCTCATGAAATTATGGAATCCATTGGCATCACCCTCCTCCCTT